>CACVKI010146256.1:20705-45904 GCA_902732785.1 Trichogramma evanescens
TGATTGGGGTATAAAGCATGATGTAATAATGCACAAAAATTCCGATGATTAAATCGCAAAATTCAACCTACAGCTTCAGATAGAATTAAACTATTTTAAAGACATTTCTGAATACATTTCTGAGGACGATATGGGATGATAAAACTATTTAACGCATTTTAAATCTTTTTGTTCTTTGCATTTTTTCATTCAAATGCTTCCAACTCGGTCTACACCATCAGATAGATTTAAACGCAATTCTGAAGACATTTTAAAATACGTACTTGAAGACGTTAAGGAGTGATAAAAATATTTAACATATTATAAATCTTTTTTTTTCTTTGAATTTTTTTGTTTAAGTGCTTCCAACTCGATCTAAAGTCAGAAAAATTAAGCCATTCCCAGAAATTTGTCGCTTAGAGAGTTTACTTTGTAAAAATAGATTTTTCGTCTAATTCCATGCCAAAAAAATAGTTATTGACACTAAAATAGCACAATAACACAAAAAAGAAAATATCCCGAAAAAAACCCCCAAATGCCAAGCATTATCACTGCAAGCTAAAAAGACAACAAAGACAAGACCACATCAAGCAGAAAAATAGTCGCAATTTTTCCTTTTATCGCGATCTGTCGTCAACAGGGTACTGCAAGAGAGAGAGAGAGAGAGAGAGAGAGAGAGGAAGACAATCACGAATATCAAAAATGAATAAAAAAAGACCAGCGGGCTGCTTTTTGATACTTTCCATTCAAACAACTTTCTTTCTAAGAGAAAGCAGTTTCTTTCCCCTGCGAGACAAAACGACCCAATAATTCATAAGATAATCTCTGGTCCCGAAACCCTTGCCCTGTTTACCAAGAAAAATAGAGAGCGTGTCGAACGACAAAAAAATACAGCATATATGAAGCGCTAGAATAATCGACGAAGGACACTATATCCTTTGAATAAAAAGTCGATAATCGCTTGCCATTTGCATGATTTCTTTATTTTTCTATCCACTGTCCAGTGAGTCCGGTTGTACAAAGGATTGACTAAGCAGCGTCGTGCGACGTTGCTACCGAGTACACGTTTGCGTAAAAAATTGAGTAACATCCGTGAATACATACATGTATGTATAATCGTTGAGAGAAGAAGAGGAACAAGAGTTCAGACAAAAATATCTATATACGCGGACGCGTAGATAGGAAAGTAAGACCGGTAATGTCATGGCATTGATGGATACCCTCGGCAGAGGTCTCGCTCCGGACGAATGGCTAGATTATGCGCTTGGCATAAATACGCAATATTCAGCGCTGTTCGCCAGCGTACGTATACTTGCATATTGCCGCACAGAGGAGAATGCGCTGGCGGAGAGTAAGCTGACAAGTTTCTCTCGGGTATGCGGAATTAAGATTGCGTTATATTATTATTAGAAGATGCGGACCAGCTCATGACCGCCTGGAATGTCAAGCTCTTTACCCTGAGTAACGTACCGGAAAATCAAATGAATCATGCATAATACTGTCTGCGAAGAAGAGAAAAAAAAGAAAGCGACAAAAATAAGCGTATCAATAAATGCAGAAAAATTGACATCATTTTTTTTCTTAGATATTGAATTATTTGTTGTGTGGGGTGATGGCAGTGATCGTATATCTGTACATCGGACACGGTGACTAAATGTGACGCACACCACTACTATATTTATTGAAATAATTTTTTTTATATTTTACAAGAAAATAGAAAAATTAAAAATATTCCGTGAAGGGTGGAAAAAATGGTACGATGGTCAGGTGCACAAAGTCGTACAATCCGCGCTGTATCCATTCATCATTCCTAATTAGTAAGTTAAAACGAAACTAATCTCCTTACAAGCCTGTTAAATAGAAAAACCGAACAATGTTGGACGATTCACCCTTCGTTTTGAAAACAAGAAAGATAAAAATATAAACCCAACCGATGACTGACTGCAAACAAAAACCTCAGCTGCGGGTACACAACCTCGTTACATCCGATTAATCCAATACGTTCATAGAAGACAGCTCTCATACAGAGCTACTCTCAAAATACAATTCGAGAGCGAAATCTGCGAAAAAAAAGGTATACCGCACCCATCGGACGTAGAAAAGAGAGCCGACGCGCTCGATCGCGAAGGGAACGCGCGTACGTGACAGGACTATAGCTTTTTATCCATACTTTTCTTGTCAATTTTTCTCTTTCCTTTTTTTATCTTTTTATATATAATCTGCGCAGTAAAAACCTCAGAGTGTGCGTACGACTCGTCGTTGCCAATTATGCATCGGACAAACGACAATACGATGAACTGGCCGTTCATTTACCAAAACAGCCAAGGCATTGTGTTGTATTTTGTTATCGTTTTCGGTCGTTTGCATTGTTGTAGCCATTGGTTTCCCCCCCGCATGCAGCTACTCTCTTACTTTCACCCCCTAGGTTGAAAACTAGCCCGAGTTGAGTTTTGACCATTCTTTTTCCTATTAGCTACGTCGCGAACGCGTTTTTTTATGCCACCGTTGTACTTTGTCTCTTTTTCTGTTTATCACATTGTACGCACGGGGCTTCATCTTTTTTATCCACTACCGTACGTATTTTGGCTCTTTATCCACTTCCCTTTTTTACGCTTTTTTGCATTAATGTTTTATATCTATTCCGTGTATTGTACACACTACCGGTCATGATATCCGTCGCTCTTGTCCGACACGATTCACTGACCCTCATATTCACTTTATGAACTCATGCAGATGATTTTTTTTCGCGTTCGTTATGTTTGGCTTCCCTTCGCTCGATATATAATGATGTTTGCTCGATATTTTCGTAGCACAGAAATCCATTTGTCAATCTATCGCGTTACCGTCCTGCGGTGAACAGCTCGATGCCGGCATACACATCGAAACGTATAAGTCGTTTTTTTATCAAGTACGTTAAAAAAAATATTTGCTTGCGACACTTGGATGACCCAAGGTTCAAATGAATGAAGAATAGGAGACGAAATGGAATAATAATATCGAGTTGTATTCATAAGGTAAGTGCACTTTAGTTAGTTCCGAATGATCACGTAAATAAATACCATTTATCACTATACCAATGAATAATATTAAATAATTTTACCTCGTCTTTTTTTACAAGGCAAGGCACTTTATTTTATTTAGATTTATTTATCGTTCATGTTAAAGTAAATTTGTTTTAGCTATTCGTTGATCAAATCGATCGAAGCAATAATATGAAACATCCCCCAATATGCCCAGGTTCAATCGTTTGTTCTGAACCCAATTTGACGGTTTCTCATTGCGATCTCAGCCCTTTCGTTGAACAGATCCCGAGCGACTTCATTTTCATTTATACAGTAGTTACACCTATGCGCATCGTTGCAGGTCATACCCATGTAATATGTACATATTTAACATATATAGCGGTACGAGTGCGTGACGGCGCGAGCAAGAGAAATTGCCTGATGATACCGCTATGAGATAGGGTACATAACATTCATACGTACTATCGGCGAACATCGGAATGCCACTTCCGGTACATCGCATGTGATGTAGAACTAGCTAGCAGCTGCTATCCAACAACTAACCGGCCGGTGGGGTACACGAATTGCGCGACATATCGACGCGAACTCGCTCTTACGAGGGTACGAACATGTTATGCATGCAACGCCAGTACTGCTGGAGTAGACAAATTAATTTTATTAAAATCATTCAGACCCCTGCGAGCCCGACGAATTTTTTTCCACTTTGGATATGCACATTTCATACTAGTTAATGGCTCATAACGATACGATCGCTTTCTTCCCTTAAATAATAGAATACTTGCATGTGAATTGTCAAATATTTTGAGCTGTAAAGTGTTTTTTTTTTGGAATCCACAAGACAGGTTCATAATTAGATATATCATAGCTAGTAAAGCATTGGTAAGCGAATAATATGCTCAGGAACAATTTTCTGCGCATTAGTGACGATGGGAAAAAGCTGAAACAAATCGGATTTAAAGCATATTGTTTACGCAAAGTCTTTTGAATCGTGCGATCGATATATACGAAATTTTATACCGTACGAAGTTAAGATAAAAGTAGAGCGTCAGTCAATGAACGGACATTTAAGTTTTTGAAAGCGAAACTAGCACGAAGGCTGTTGCGTCAAGCCACTTGGCGACTGTCAATTCTCTATTAATAATCATCATGCTAGTCGTAGCGATAGGTCCCGAGCTTGGTATCTTTATAATAGAATTCATAGAGAGCCGTATGTTGGCAATCGTAGAAAACAAGAGGGTCCGTTAAATCAAAGGACGCGGCGTGCTAAACTCGCACAATCGGAGAAAAAACCACAACAGGGAATAATAGTACAATGACAAAACGTCACGCCAAAGGCAAGAAAAAAGGAATGGGTGCACGCGCGTCGGTGCGTGCGCTCGCATATAGTCTTGAAGGGGAAAACCTGTTTTGGAGCTCACCTACTGCGCCAAGTTCGCGCGCGGAAAACGGCAGTCGCTGGCCTAGCGCACGCGTTTTATTCAACATCCATTTAGTTCGCAGTAGCTCGAGAGCTTGTCTTTTTGAATTATTATTTATGATTAGTCCTGTTCTCTCTCTCTCTCTCTCTCTTTCTCTCTATCTAAATGCAGAACTTTTAATTAATCGTATAACGTCGATTTATCGTGAGAAAGTCCTTCTTGCTTTTGCAGGCACGCGCATTATTAGAGAAAGTCAGTGTGTTAATGTCTCGCATATGGCACCCGCTACGATCTTTGTGACAATTGAAATAAGTTATAGCCGCGAAGCAATATGATAATTATATTGTCCTCGTGCGACCAGTCGGCGCGAAGCTCTTTATAGCGATAGTTTTTACCATCGTAGTGAAGTGACTTTTAATTGTTTCGATAAAAAATGCATGCCAAGAGTTGAACTGGGAATCACTGTAAACATCGAATTGTAGCAGTCTCCATGCAACACCCCCCCGTTGATCGGTGTAACCGCACAAGAACATTAATCTAAGATACGGCGATGCCTATACTCGGGTGTGCACGTATGCGCTCATTGTCTCGCGTCGTAAACATACATGGCATCGTCGGCTGCGTGTGCACTGGAGCAGCCCGAGAAGTGCGCGCCGCAACGTGCATTATTATCACGACTTGCAGAGCTGCACTATAATGTTTCCGTGCGCACATGCGAGCGCCTAGTAATATCCGATAAATCTAAACGCGAGGTCGCAAGGACATCCTTGCGGCCGGAGAATCTCGTACGCGTTCAAGCGGTCCACGTTCACGGCGGCCCGACCATGGCCATTCGAGCACCTTGGCAAAATTTATACGCTATGCTGCGCTCGTACGTACACAGAGCCCAAAGATAGACGCACTTGCTCGTCGTAAAGTCACTCTGGAAGAATAATTAAATTACGCAGCCGTCAGCCTACGCATGCAGACCTATCGGAGGCGCGTATAAAGTGCTTGTGACGTAAGATGCTGATACCGAGGCTGAATCTGCTGCAACGTGGGTAAAAAATCGTAAAAGCTCCTCGACCGACAAATCTGTATAATGTTTTTTCTGATTTTTATCGCGCGAGCGCGCCCCTCGCTTCCGATATTTATGGGTCTAAGCGAGCGGATTGCGCGGCCGCGAACGATTTTTACGTCTGCGAGCGTGCAAAAAATGAAGATTTTTCGCTTTTATTGCTCTGCATGCGCATGTGCGCGCGCGCTTCTCTGATCTCTGTACGCGTACGGAATAATTCCTTAGACTGCGCGAGAAGGGCGTTAAAGTAATTGACTGTTGCGATGGCACATCCGCGAGACACGCGCGCCCGAGCTACGAGCGACCTTTAGCCAAAATCTTTGCCCTATGCGTTCTTTTGCAATTTTTATGGCTTGCCTGACGTTTATTGCTCTGCTGTTGGCATTGCATGATTAAGATGTTTGCCGATTTGAGGGATGTACACATGCTTGATCTTTACGAGGGCTGCCGCATCGGCCAATTAATTGAATTGACTTTGATTTTCATACGCTATTCTACCAAAGGAACAATGAATAATAATATTGAATTTAACATTGGGGGCGACGAAATTTTGTGAAAAAAAGAAAAATTGTAACTTGATCTATACCTATTTCTTTTTTTAATAACTTTCTACGACCAATTCTAGTTGGAAAAATATCATTTGTTAACAAACTTTTTTTCAATTCTATTATTATTTTTAAACTCGATATCTGCTTTTGTACAAAACATGTGCGAAACGACTTTCATAACAATGTTTGCGGTTTACGTTATAGTAAGAAGAATTTTTTCAAAATATAGAAATCAGCAGCAAGCCAACTGATCAAATTACAATGTTGATAAAATCCAATTAGCCTGATTTCCATTTGATTTAATTGAAAGTCGGCAATTGCACTTGTGCACGGGGCAGTGAGTCGACAATAGCTGTATAATAAACGACTGGAGCATTGACAAGCTCACTCGCTCAAAGCTTCGAGTATATTTGTCAGACTAGCTATGGCTGCAAAAGCTGCATAATATATGTAACGTCTCGATGTGCATTTGCCAATATGCCGCTGGAGGTAATAGGATATATAGGCAGAGACGCGGGTTCGTATGCGGCGCGCAAGCATAAACCTACATTGGCACGCAGAATGACCGAAATTCTGTTTGAAGGGGCCTAGGAAACGCGTGCTTCAACGCCTCGGGGATCATATATGCGCACACAAGGCTGAAATTACACCTCGTATTTTCGATTAAACGTGTGCGTAACTCCCAGAGACGATTATATAGCCATATAATGAATAGACACACACGCAGAGTACGCGTGTATGCAGAGGCGCATTCCTCCTTGTCGCTCGTGTGCGCGTGTGCATGCTTCAATGGTCGAGATGCTTCGCATGCGTGCTCGTATACGGAGCTGCAGTTTATGTCCGCGCGTGCACTCATTACTGGCCGAAGATCAAACTGATACTCGGGCAGCTCCATCCGTCTCATTTGCAGTCTCTCTGCTCACCGATTCCCTCTGCGCCAATTTCCGACTGCAGCAAGCTATGAAAATTTCCCTACCTTCCAGTTGGTCGTAGATTTTTTTGTCGAAAAAATCCAGCCCCATCCACGAACGCGGAGAGACCGGGCTATTGTCGTATACGAGAAAATTTTCCCGAGAATCGCTCGAGCGCACAGCCACGGCATCTTTCAGACAAGTCGAAAATGGAAGATTCATGTATAGAAATGTACGTTGACGTTTCATAAATTCACGTGCGCACACGCATGCTGTATATGATATAACTAAACCGTACACGAGTCAGTTATATATGTACGCAGCAGGCGCGGGGATCAGCAGTACTTTGTACAGCCCATACAGAGTCTTTGAGCCCGAAAGGGTTAAATCTTCTTCGCTGCGGAAACGCCGGGGAAAGAGAGAATGTATAGAGACGACAGTTCTGCGGTTTTCCGTGACAAACTTCCAGGCTAGATGGTAGCGTGCTCCGATACGCGACGGAAACTTGCGCCAAATCGCATAATACTTCATCGCCGAGCGCTGCACGCCGCGCCTATATGAATAAAATCGTATAGCGTCGTATAGGATCTCGCACTTAGCACTGATGAGTTTATATCACATATTATATTATGAGCAGCAGCGTAGTTTATCTGTGTGCACGCATTCGCATGAAGCCTCGGCGAAGAGAAGAGTTTCGAATGGAAAATTAGCATATTTATTAAATTGATCCATTAGCTTTTATGCGGTCTCGTCGGCGCGACGGCTTCTGTGTGAATTACTTTGTCTTTCTTCTTCTGCCTCTCTCTCTCTCTCTCTCTCTCTCTCTCTCTCTCTATACGCAAAAGACCCGCGGCACATAAGTAATGGCACCTTCCTCTCCTTAAAATATACACACTGTTACCTTGGGATGTAAATAGGTACAACGGAACAATTTTGCGAGGCAGAATTTAGGTGCGTCATAGAAACTGGTGCGCATCGACGTACGACATCTGCGCCGCGTCCATTACGAGCTTTGTCATAAATTTATGTAATGTGTACGTGTATATATTTGCGCAGAATGTACAACATTGCCAGTGTACTTTTTAATGCAAACAATAATGCGTTGACAAAGACGAGTTTTTACTATCATGTCGCTGAAAGCAGTGGTGCTGCGGCTACATACTACAAACTCGATGAACGCGTAATTTGTAATTTATTAGCATTATCGCGATGTATCTATTAGAAAATATTAGAGCATCGGCTGAAAAGTCATTCGATATCGTGCGACGCGCCGATCCAGCCCAAGCTAACGCATTCTCACAAGCTTTATTACGGGTACTTATCGAATTTATTTTCAATTTTTATTGCTCTCCAAGACGTGTTTACAGCGGTGAGTGCCTTTTTTTCTTTCGCGCCATCCTGATGACACGTTGCAAGCATCCACTGCACATGTGCCCAATCGGATTTACGACTGCACGCTTTTTTCAACTGATAAAATCTCGTATCGACGCGCCTGCGAGCCTCACCCTTGCACTATTTTCTTTCATAAGAGGTGAATGTCGAAGTATAATTCATCGATTGCTCCTGCGCAAGCGCGAGCGAGCCAGCAAACTATTTCTTTTTTTTTTCTATTCTACCCCTTTGCGAGTGTAAAATCGTTGATAGTGAATTAGTGAAGCGAAAATCATGACTGTGAAAACTTGCGCCGTTGAAAAGTTTCGATTTGTACTAATAGATACAAGCAAGGCTATCGCTACAAATTGGTCCCGACTGCTGCACCCCTGTGAAATATTTATTCGACTGCTCAAAGTAAATTCGATCTTGGAAATGAAAAGTCATGTGCAAAGAGATTAGGTTTCAAAGTGTTATAAACTTGGTGCCGAACATTAACGTGCACAACTGTTGCCCATCTCATCTCATATTATTATCAACGAACAAAACAACTTGCAGCAATTTTGTAATTTTCATGATCATTTTTCGAAAAATTTATTTTTTCATTTTTCAACTTGTGTTTATTTACTTAAGCAACGCGGTAAGAATGAAAATACAAAAACTGTCCATCAATTCGACAAATTCATGTACACGCGCGCTCGTTCATGACTATGGAAATAGCTCGGGGGTTGCACCTGTAAACACGCGTCGGTTGTACTCGATTAGAAACCAGTGGATTCGTCCGGATATTCGGGGGCAATATTGCACCGGATAAACAGACATGAAACAAACAATTGAAAAGAGAATCACGTCAACAGAGCCGTTTGTAGGTATTATCTAGCCTATAATATACGCAATGTATTTGGTCGAATGAGCGAGTAATCCGACGAAACAAATTTACACCATAATCGAGTTCCGCACGATGAAGCATCATTGCAACAACAACACGATCGAGCGAGAATGGCGTAACGCATCTATCCAAATTGAGCTAGACTCGAAATTTCTACTGTACTAACTATACAACTTTACGCGCGATCGGCTTGTAATAATTGCTGCGCTCGCATAAATATGCAAGAGAACAGAAGGAATAAAAAAGGGGCGCGAACTAGACTTGCCTATAAGCCCCGACAAAAGCCGATGGACGATCACGGGTAGGAGAAGCAAAGTAAAATCATCGAATCTCCGAGACTTTAAATTCATTTCGCACCGACGAACTCTCTCTCTCTCTCTCTCTCTCTCTCTCTCTCTCTCTCTCTCTCTTTATATTTTCTTCGGTATTGTCCGCGCATCTGTTACAAGTATTACACTGCAAACACTGCTCATCCCTTCGATTTACTCCCCCGACTATGCACCCGCGCGAGCGAGCGTCACAATTTCATTATCGATGTAATTTTAAAGTGGCTATGGCAGACGCGCTCATGACAGCGTGCGGCTCGCATTTTGCATAGACGACTGCACGCGCTCATCCTGACGTTTTTCCTGCGCGCTCGATTTATGAATCATCGTCGCCTTGTAGGAGTTTAAAAAGCTACTCCCAATGCTACATATGGATTTTACTGATTCGCTCCTTCTTTGTGAAACTTCTCCACTGGCAATTTACCCCTTCACGGATCTCACTGTCGCAAGTACGTTTGACGCTGCTCCGAACGCAAACAATAACCAGTTTTCAGATTTCACCAGTAAACTTGTTCTGTCTTTCTGTTACAATTTGACAACCATAAGATTCGTAACGAGAGTTTTTTTTTCATGTTTCATTTTAATTTTTAAACATTAATTTTGCGTAAAATTTATATATCGATTGACGAAGACTCGCACTAAAACTTCTAATTTTTCTTTTTTTACAATGATGGCTTCTCCTTTGAAATTTCTAAATCCTTTTTATATAGAATTTATACCGTATTAATCTGAGCAAGCGATCTTGCCATATTTGTAAATACCCATTAAAAAGCTTAAAAGTCAATGAATCACACTTCGATTGAACGAATTCGAATTCGTGTAAAGGGGGTGACATTATACATGTGATAAAAGTAAATAAAAAATGTAAAGAAAAAAATCTGAAAAGGGGGTCATAAAATCTCGTACTCGCATTATTATTTGGCCGAGCGAACTAAGTGCATCGAGTAATTTTACCTCGCACAATAAGACCTTATGGAAGTAGATGCCTAAAATTTATAGGAATTGGGTTAACGATAGATCTGAGAGCCCGAAGCACAAGGGTTGTGCGCACTTTAAAAAATCGATTGAAAAACGCATGATGCATCCAAACATACGTACGTACGCACCAACACATATATTTTGGTCTATTCAGACGGATTAAATTTGGCCGCACAACCCCGCTAGTGGGTTATTTTTCTTTCTTTTCTCCTCAAACGCGGCTCATATACACATGTGTATACCTACGCACAGACGTAAGCCATCGCAAAAGTCCATTAATCAATTACGCGACAGCGGTCGATTGATTGTCAAGGAGTAAAAGCCAATGATATGTAATTTGATAAATGACACTTTGCTTTTAATACCGATTCTTATGCAGTTGCTCTGATCGTTGTTGATGATTCGTACTCTCTTGCTCCTGCAGTGCTTGCCGAAGATTGTGTACGATAGAAACCGAGAATTTTTGTTATGTTGTTGTTTTGATGCTCGAGTATTATTTCCGAGTTAAAGATGATAAATTATCTTCTATCATAAACTGAAGAGGCTGAGCTCTTTCCATACGTTGTATTGCAATTTTCTTAATGTAATATATTTATTAATTACGATCGTTCAATGTTTGAATTTATTCTTGAAACACTTGATGGTAATTATCATTAAAATATTCATCAAAAAATTTGGGCAGTTTATTATTATTTAATTCGGTTCAATTCCATTGATTTTTTTTACTTATGATAAGTACATTTTTCATAACTGCATGTAATAAAAAGAATATCCAACTAACCGTCAATTATAGTCCCAATAGAAATAAAATGATCATGTCAAATCTCACCAGCAGTTGCCGAAGCAAGAGAGAATTTCGATTGATATCCAAGCAGACAATTGTTAACGCGTCGATTTGATTATTATTCATAATGTATTTACTTTTCAATAAAATAAAAGCAAATGTATAGACAGAATTGCTACAGAGAAGTAATGTGCAAACGAGGCATCGTAGTTTATAACGAAAAATTATATTTTAAAAAGAAACAAAAAATACAGAAAATGGTTGGGGACGAAATGACTGTGTACCCTGTGCGATGTTATTTTTAAATGTTAATTTCTACAATTAAACTGAAAAATAAAACAACATTAAATTTTCAGATCTACAAAAAAATTCAATATTGGAATTGAAGCATGAAAAACAAAGTTTCAGTAATTTAATTCTTAGCAATTTTTACCGTTAAGATAATACAATGCTTACAGTTATAATACATTTTTAACAATAAATATTATTTGTTTAAGAATCAACACTATTCGAAATTTTCCAATTCTTATAACATCTTCCATTTGAGCATCAGAAATTAATTGATATATTTCCCAATTAGGGTACTATTTGATTGATAATTTAATTCTTTTGCTGGATAAGAATTCAACAAGTATTAGATATTATTTTCAAAGATCTTAAAACAAATAAGCGACGTTGAACATTCTCAAATCAAAAGAATAAATATCAATTTCGTAAAAGCCTTACCCACTGGCAATACAATAAACAGATCTCCCTCGGCCAAAAGATGTCAATATCTCTCTTATTTCTCTCAGTATGATAAAACTCAAGAAAAAGCAAGAAAGTACATGGTCGATTAGTTGACGGTGTCATCTCACAGAAAGAGAACATCGTTAGTACGAAACATTTTCTTTGATCGAGTCACGAATGTGATCTTGATGTCCAAAGGAAAACTTGCACCCGCATTGTTGAAGGCAGGAAATAAATACCCTTGCGGCGAGATTTTTCGGTTATAATAGCAGAAGTTACCGAGTTCAAGTGATGATATAGGTCTTGAACGATGAACAAGTGGTTGAGAAGGATATACAAGGACTTTATAGAGCGTAGACATCTTTTATACCCTTGTTACATATATGGATGAACATTGCTGAGCATGCAAACGTTACTCGAACATGCATGAATCTCCCAGAAAATTGCAGGGTATTAATGCAATAAAAACATTATTAAAATCACCCAATTTAATTTCTACCTACTACTTCTTAATACTCACCTTTAGCAAACTGTAAAAAGTTTTCAATTTAAAAATATTCGAACGAATTAATAAATTACTATATTTATAATTTGAATAAAAGTTATTGAGTCTCATTTTATTGCAACTGCAAAGCCGTGATTCATGTAGCTTCAATTTATATTTTCAACGATACATTTTTAAAATATTTCTTCTACTTATATATCTTTTGAAGTCTTATTTTTCTGAAAGTACTATGCATTTCTTTCCATTGAAATATTCTGCCTACTACTTCTTATTGCTTTTAAAACATTTTTTTCTTATTTTTTCAAAACATTTTTGTTTCTGTTTTAATTATTTTTTTTTTGAGGGAACTACCTTAATTGTTACGTCATCGTGAAAAAAATCGATAAAAATTATATATCAAAGAATAGAAGAACGTTGACAATTGATTCCACAAACAGAAATAATTTATGATTGAAACTGTTTTGTGAACAAATTAGAAAAGATGATATTAATATTTTCAAATTATTTTTAAGTTAAAAAAAAAGTATGAGGAAGCTACTTGCCAATACATTGGCAGCGGTTTTTCTAATATCCTATGATCAAGTAAAAAATTCGGAACTGTTGTAAGTATGCTAATTTGAACGATCTTATTTATATAAGGGAAAATTTTTATTTTTTGTTTTTTATTGCATCGAAGAAAATGTAATGAAAAATCCATGGAGCTCATGGTTACAACAAATCTATAAACGCACAGAGAGAGAATAAGAGAGGCCCTAAAACGACACAATCCTTATAATTTATTTTGTGAGTAGAAATAGAATCTTGTTATACCTAGTGCCAAAGTAACATCTTGATGCAACGATTCTTATGTAGCACTTTGCTCTCATTACTTTCTTCCAACTATAAATACTTTGGGCATTCGATATTGAAAAAATATTAAATACTTTTATTCTTTCGTAAATATTATAGGTTTTTTTGTAAGTGTCCCAAATCATGAAAGCAAAGATCGTAAGAATTTTAATGCGTTGGTTCGAACAATTAATCTAAATGTCGTCGCGCTGCTTAATTTATGTATAGGCGCGACTATCACGAAGCCGTTCGTCACGCAACGTTCTGTTCGCGCGTATCTTGTTCTCGGCGTGCGGCAAAGCGCGGGCGAGCTTGACAACGAGCACCGCAGTGGCACTCCCCCGAGGCCTCTCGCTGTCTACGAATATAGTCGAAAAGAGAAAGAGAAAGATATATGTATATAATACTGCGAAGGCTTTATCAACCCTTCAACGATAGCTCGCGAGGATTTCCTATCGCTGCCTATGCGCTATTTGGTCTTTGCTCCTTGTGCACTGTCATACGTGCGAACCCGCTCTAGGTATCAGCTGTAGCCAACATCTGATACAGGGAGAGGCTTAATTAGTTTTACGACTTCTTAATGCGATTTCGTCTTTTGCTTTCAACATCGTCATCATCACCCTCAGCTGTATAGTAACAGAGTCAACGATGTTATTTATGCTCGTTCGCCACTTTTATGCGTCTTCAAACTCATGTATGTCCGCGTCAGCTACGCAACCCAGTCGCTTTATGACTTTTAAACGGCTTTTTAAATTATGTCCAAAATTCGATGATAGCTTCCATTCAAATAAGCGTGAAACTATTTTTAGTGCAAATAAAAATGTGGAAGTTGAAGTTTATTGTTGATCTGTACCATTTCACGTTACATGAAAAATATGACGTGCGTATATTTTCTATCACAGCAAGTAGCCATGTATTTTAAGAAAAAAGTGAATTTGCATTTTTAAATTAACTTGTATACGAAACGAGCTGCGATGAAATAAGGTGAAAAATCATAAATAAACAATACAATATTATAGGAAAAGCTATACAGTAGGAGCAAATATTAAATTGCTCTCGAGGGGTATGGGTAGAACGGGCGAGAAGAAAATTTCGTATTCTCAGAAAAGGCATGGAGGCAGTCACGAAAGTATATAATGCGAAAATTCTTTATAGCCCGTTATATTTCTCGACGTGCATTCCCGATGAGCAGTGGCCCGCTAGTCTCCGAGCGCTGAAAAGGGATTCTCGCCTGGAAATTATTTGCCCTCGTGGATTTAACCTGCTTCGCAGTGCTTAAATGAAGACGTTAACTTTACCTGTAAGAGAGGACGAATATTTGTAATTGCGAAAGACATACATAAAATACTATACCTGCGTAGTATTCGGTAATCAAGTTTCACCGGCGGCGCAATAATTTTTTTTTTATCAGAAAGTAGATGCGTGTCTCGTGCTCGTAGATGAAATATAAGACTCGCGTAACAGTCGACATAATATATTAGGTGTACGAGTTGGCTGGACTTTATATCAATTACGAGGATCCTATGTGTCACGCCCATACGAGTTATATTGTGCGACGAGGTAAAGAAGATTCTATATAATATGCCGCGAACTATGGTCGGTATGAGTCATTTATGGTGGTCATTGCATAGCATAACATTTTTACGATATTCCTAATTTCGTACTAAACTTGATCTTGTGGTCGTTCTTGCACACGTGACAGGGACACGTACGAAAATGTATTATTGAAATGTATCATACGCGACTTTTATCTAGGGGTATTAAAAATTTTACTTTATTACGTTAACATGAAAATGCGTAGGCAATGTAAGTAACATTGCGACCAGTTGGAAATGAATTTTCAAAACAACGCACTTTTACTTCAATGTTATTTTTTTGTAAAAAGGAAAATTATCGAGGAGAGAAAGTTTGAAAACTAATTTCAAAGTGAAGGACCAAGTGCGAATGTTGAACAACATCTAGCAGAGAGTTTGACGCGTTTCATCTGCGTATATTAAACGATCCAAGCACAAGTCGCAGAGCCTCGGCATATTGTGCGCTTGGCTGGCATCGCCTTGTATTTCACACAGCCGGGATTCAGGTAGGAGTAAAGAGTAGCTCGTCGAGGTGGGATTTTACTCGCCATCATCTATGCATGCGCGTCCTATATTTACACTGAGAGATGCTACAAACCAAGGTAAATTGAATTCCTGAGAGCTTGGCCCCGATGAATCATGTAGAGGAAGAAAGAGAGAAGCAGCGCGGCGCACTTTGGCTTCTCTGATCAGGACAAAGCCGCAGCGTGGCAGGCGCTGCCGAGCTGCGGTTGTTCCGCAGAAATACAGCGTCTTATTTATACCGCTGGCGAGGAGTTTCTGCCGCTGCCTCGCGTCTTACGCGCGTGCAATATTATGGCGAATGAACCGATGCGAAAGGAATTCGGCTAGGCGCCAAAGTCTTTGTGTGCTCGCTTGCTTGGCACTAATTTATCGCGAGCGCATCTTCGAGCTAACGTCGTACGTACGACGGCGACGACCTTTTGCCTGCTGCAAAAGCGAAAGCTACCGTGCGATTAGATAATTGAATCGAGATAATGAAGACACAAGAAAATTTCCTCCATACATACAGTCAACTTTATATGTGCAAGCTCGTTCGTTCATCAGAGCTGATTATGCGCGTGTCTGCGCCACTCATCAAAGTCTATAACAGTAAGTATGTCTGAACTTTTTTCTGAAGAAAATTTCATCAAATTACCGAAACCGGAAGTTTATAATTACGCTAGTTGGTTTTTTGTCGTGCACTTGAACAATCGTCGCCGATATCGTCGGCTTATTCAACGAGACGAACTAATCAGTACGGTGTCGAGCTTGCAATGCATAAACATCATGGCAAACATATTAGCGACAGGCGCCTATTCGAGGCGACTGTTTGCGACCCTTCAACCTTACATACATATTAGATGATTCTCTAAGCGAAGAATCACAAGCCATTAACATCAGAGAAGCTGCACATAGAGCGCAGAGCAGCAGAGCAAAGCATCTCGCGCCAACGTTTATCCTAGTAATAGTGAACAAAACTATAACACGCACGCGCACACGTACAGTCTAATATTCAAACCTATGTACATGTCTCTGAGTCTATACCATTTCCCCTCGAGATGTGTGCACGAGCACATACACACATATAACGCGCGCGACAGCTGTGTGCTCGAATTAGCAATCGGTCTGATACTGCCATGGTCTTTCTCTCTCTCTCTATCTCTCTCACTTGCAGCATCTGAAAGGGAACGCAAACTAGCGGGAGAAAGAGAAACAGAGAGAGGGAGAAATAGGGGGTGAGCTTCATTAGGCGCAGCCACGATGCAATTGTTCGAGGCGAGCCTGTCATTCTATTTATTGTACATCGTCTGGTAGTGTATGCAGGCGCCAACGACGACGACCTCGCAACGTGACTTGGCCATATCATGCAAGAAGGATTTCTATAACAGAGATTGAACATAATCTATGAATCCTAATCGAGTTCAGTGCTGCAACATATTGCACAGGTATTGATTCTCATTTAACGAAGCAGCAGCAGAGATATTGAATTTGTGAATTTCGATCTCCATTGCTTATATATTTTCCAATATATTCAAGCGACATTTTTCAAATCTGGTAATGATCTTGAAACATTGGAACGAGATTCTTCAACTGTTAATGCAATAGGAGTCATCAAACGGAAATAAACATACGAGCAACCAAGATCGTCATTTCAATAATCATCAATGAGCACACAGCCGGAGCGAAACAGAACCTGAAGCTGCACGTATAATATCTAGTAGAGTCGTAAGCTCCACCCGCAGCTTGGATTAGGCGCGCTCGTTGCAGCGCGTAAGACAATAGGTTGCAGCATTGTCGCAGTGCAGCATTAGACAGTATAGTTGTAAGAGAAGTTCTATTGACAATACACAACGGATTTCGCGATACTACCATAGAGGACTATGCCTGCTGTCCAACGCCTACATGCGATGGATCGAATTACAGCTATCCTGAAGGCACTCGTGAATGACCTGCGCGTAATTTAATTGTAACGTTTGTCCGTTACTTGAGTTTTAGCACATCCAGCCTTATCGCCATTGCATTGATTAATACACACACGCGCAAGCACACAATTTCTCTCTCTCTCTCTCTCTCTCTTTCTCTGGCAAATTTCTCGGTTATCAACTAGCACGAGCAAAGAAGCACTGAATTTCTTGGGCAATTCGAGATAATTATTTTCAGTCTGGACTCCCGACGCGCTTATGCATCAATCTAAAATCTCATGTACCGAATCAACTATGCTCCGTTATTTTCTCGCCCGACAAACTTTTCTTCGTCCCCCGTTACGCTTTTCAAGATTTCAACCCACAACGAGTTGTCGTAATCCTTGCCAACGATAATTGGGATTAGCTGCGGGAGAAGCGCAAAAGATCATCGACGAAAAGTGTCTAATCGCACGGAAAGAAATGATCTTCGCACGCAGCAAAACGATTCGGTTCAACTTCTATGTATATATAGCTGAAGTTCATTGCTAAAAGAGAGAGAAAGGGAAAAAGAAAGAGCGATAGAGAGAGAAAGCATTTTGAAGCTATCTGCTAGAAAACGACGCGGCATCATACTGGCGCCACCATGTCAAACGCAGGGAAAGGCCATTCGTATATTATTCGCGCTCGCAGGCTCCTGTCTCGCTCTTTACGTACAGTAACCGGGAAATAGGATTTTTAATGAAGCAAACTGGCGGCAAATGCTCTCTCTGCCGCACTTTTCTCTGCTTTCACGTGTACACAGCGTATATATCTCACGACTTTTCCTTTATTTTTGCGTTACCGCGTGTCATTACTTTTGTTGCTTCGCGCAAGCAGCTAAACACCCCCCCTGCCTGAATATATCTCGCATTCTCTTTGATTAAAATCGACACGCGCCGGTTGTATGTATACATTCGATCGAGCAGGCTTACTATAGTTTCACAGAAAACGAGCGATAAGATAAATAGAAACGCTATTGAAGAAATTCCTAAATATATGCAAAAGAAAACATTTCGATGTACAAATGAATTTTTCATTAGTTCATCAGTAAAGATCTCGCTTTGTTTGTATATACATTGATAAATATTTTGAATTTTCCTAATTGCAATTGCGTGTGGATGTTCTAACTTCAAACGAAAGATTTGTCGATGAATACGAAAGCAATTTCAAACGCATACAAATCAAAGTTTTTTTGATGAATGCGATTCGTCCAATAAGAAAAAAAGTTAATTTTGAGAAATTGTGCACGTGTATAAAAGCTGCAAAAACTTGGACATACCAATTAACATTTTATTTCGTTGTATCACAAATGAAAGCGGCCTAATCGCGCTTGCAAACGCAGGCACAAGCCTCTCGCGTATGATAGCTGGCGGAAAAGTGGGAAAGACGCTTGCGCTCACACATCAAAGCTCCGGAAGTTAAGGCTCCAAAGGAGGGAATATTTAACGCATAGACCGTACTCGTGCAAATAGTTGCCGATAATCACATACAATCCTTAGCTTGATGGAGAGCAACAGATTTTTTCTTTGTTACCTGTGTGGCGTAATTAGTATCGACATTCGGCTCCAAAAGAATTCTTTTACTTCATTACTTCTGAACTCTGACAACTTTACAAAAGTACAGAGCGACGCAAAGCACGTGATAAAGGCGAAGAAAAAATGTCATTTTGAGCTTTTGTTTCTGCTTTATTTTACGGAGTTTAATGACACGTGAACTTTTCTAAATACGAGTTCTGCAAGCATAAAAGAGCGTATATCAAAGAATCAGATAGGCATTGTCATATTTAATTCCAGGTCGCAATTGGAAACTTTGCGTAGCTTTGAAGAGGATATACCCTCAACATCTTTTTCATTCGAGCAACATACTACTTCCCTCTTGGTCTCTCTTCCTCTCTTCCATTTTGACAATCGGACGAAATTATTATTTTCCGCAGCTAGTTTTTTTTATTGTTCGACCCTAGTGGTAGCACAAAGTAAGCAGAGCTTTTTGTGCGCGGAGGGTGTGCCCGCTTTTTTCGCTATATTTTTGTCGCGCTAGCTCGTTTGTATTTAACAGGGTGGCATGATCATCACTTGAGAGTGTCGTAGATAATCTATTGTTTTTCGGACTCGAGCAAAAAATCATTTCTCCAAACGCTAAGTGTCTAGGCGAATATAATGCAATTAAATTCGAGCAATAAATAATTACCACTGGTTATAAACGATATTGTCGAAATTTTATTGTTATCATTGCAGTGACCAATTTTTTTTCATTAAAAAAGTTTTAAAATAGAACTTCATAGTGAGGTAGATATTGGGAGTGAATATACTTTTTTGCAAAGCGAGGAATTACTTAACCAGCTGTACTTGCCTCCAACTCGTAACGTTTCAAATTGTTTTGAAAAAGTGTCTTTACACAAGTAGTATACGCCTAAAGAATTGGAAAACTTGTGATTTTTAGTTTATATTGATATATGAAACATAATTCATAGCTTGATTTGTTTATAAAATTTCATCTAAAACTAAGTTTGTGAAAAATATGTGTGAAGCAATAATTGAATAGGTCTAACGGAGTATAGGTTCGAGCACATTGTTAATTCTTCATATAAATAAAATTCCAAATCGTTAGTACTGCATGTTATAAAATCAGAGTTTGAAAGACTTTGTCTGGCGGCGATGGTCTTGATTCGCAAATTACGCTGAGGTTGCTGTACTCTTCTGTACATTTTAGCTGTAATTCAACTTTGAACGAAAACAGATACCAGGACCCGGTCATTTTATTGATAAACTATGAACTATATGTAACCAGATTTGCAAGCTGTCACAAGAACATTCAAGTCAATTTGCCTCACATAGATGAAAACTATCGTATCTGCTGAGCTACAAATGAATCAAGGGAGCAAATCCAACGTCAAAATCGACCAAAATCGACTGGAAATAATGCATCTCCCTTGTCCTTTTTTTACATAGATAATATACTTGTTCAACTGTCGTAATCAGTCGCAAAAGAGAGAAAGGAAAAGAAGAATATAGAATATCATGGCAGCGGTACGGAGCGGTTTTATCATTATTTAAATCATTCGGGCGTCTAGAGTGTGTATGAGATGTCACCTCAATCGGCATTGGTTAGGGGACTGAAAAAACCTCAAATGAGGCGTTCACGCGCGAGCGTGTACGAAAGACCTTAGAGGGGAAATAAGTTTTTTAGCTCGGCTATATATGCGAGCTCGTATCTCTACTGGCATGCACAGACATAGAAAAAGCAAGTCCATGCAGAGAAGCGCGCACGGCGGGTCTTTGTCGAGCGACGTTTTCGGGTAAATGAAGCGCGCACGTAAAAGACTTGGAGTGCGTATAGCGACTGCGAGCTCGAGCCATGAGAATCCTGGGCAGATAAAAATTGATGCCTCGTACGAGCATTTCGTTAAAAGGAGACGAAAGGAAGTTGAAGCTGTTTCCTCGGCACGCACGCGCAAGTGTATGACGTCATCTGCGAATGACACCAACATCTCACTGTATTCGCGTTTCCAAGCTGGGATATTTTTATTATTATGACATAAGGAAATCCATGCATGGCAAGTATTTGGCTGGCGCGATACGCTTTTACGTTCGCCAGCATATCCATACGTACAGGCATTCGTGCGCAAAAGAGGCGATACCGTACTTTTGAATGTTTATATCAGGGCGCACACGAGTTCCAGTTGAAAGAAATGTTTTAGCCAAATTAACAATCAGACCGAGTACTTATAATATTTTACGCTCATAATCATGACGTCTGAAATTAGACTTTTCAAACATTTATCCAAGTAATGATAATGTTTAATATAATTTATCAAGTACTATTAAGTATTATTTTACAGTTATACAGGTCGGTCCCCTTTATGTAAATCTTGTTCGTCTTTACATTTTCCTTGAAGTGTTGATTGATTTATATAAGTTATGTATTAGTTAATGAATATGGAATAATGTATAAATGTAGTTAATGAATTTATGTATAATTAGCGGTTCCCAAAAGATTATTTACCCACATATATACATGTACATCTGTACTGACAATGTGAAAATCGTTTTTTTTTTTAATTAGCCAGGGCACCCTTTAAAAAGGTTCAACGGACCGTTTTTAACAATTAGTTGATTGTCCAAGGTAGTAGGCCAGAATTGAGTTGGTTCTCGCCTGAGGGTTTGAGTGAAGTAGTAACTTATGCTTGTATTTATTGATATTATTATCAATCTCTTCGCGAACGGTTGGAAATTGAACGTCTCTGCGAATTACTTTGTTAGGTACATACCAGGGTGCATTCATTAAACAGCGAAACACCTTGGCCGGGAATCGCTCGATGACTTCAATGTCGGAGTATGCCGCTCTACCCCAGAGCTGACATCCGTACGTCCATATGGGCTTCAGGATTGTTTTATAGATCAAAACCTTACTTTGGAGCGACAGGGCTGAGTTACGATCCAACAGACAGTATAGCGAGCGCCGCCTAAGACCCAACTACTTTCTTTTAGTTCAAATGTGTGTGTGATCTCCGCGTCAGTCGACGGTCTAAGCGTAGGTTATTTTAAATGAGTCCAAATTTTAGGAAAGGTATTTTTTTCATACCTTGAAACTTTTGAAGGGGTGTCCCGGCTAATTTAAAAATATTGTTGTTTATATTGTCAGTCTAACGTACTCATATGCATTTTGTAAATTTACAACAAGGATGTTTTTGTTGCAGAAATTAAACAAGGTTTGAGTAAATAAATATGATAAGAATATTTTCTAAAATCCATCTGTGTATATAAGAGCCAGAGGCAAAAGTTGTGAGTCGAACTTTGCTAAAAAATCATTTTTACAGCAAATCATATGTTACACATATTATATGGAAAGTTTTATTTTATAACGTATAGTAAGAAAGTCACAAACTATCAGTGAAGTTGGAGTCTTATTCAATTAAATTTAATCACTGGTTTTTCCGATTATCTTCGGGCTGCGCAATCTTCTACCTGTGAGCGTCAAATATAAATAATAAAACAATAGCTTAATATTTCAAACTAGCTTTGATGATTCTTATATTTTCTGGATTCCGAATCTTCCTCTTTTATTCTAAGCCTACAGGAAAACCACATAAAGACGAAGGCTACGAATAAAGTACCAACTAAAAATATCCTTTCTTGGATTTTTCGGAATAAAAATATTTTCAAGATTTCTTTCTACTTTTACTTCCCAATGTCTTGGGATATGCGATTAAAACGTAATATTGTTATCTAATCAAACTTAAATCGCGAATATCATTTTTTTAATACAATTGCAATATTTCATTGCTGCCTCGTTTACAGACAAATATTGCTTTTCTTTCTATGCATCACAGCAAAGACAAACGGTAAAGTCATAGTCTTAAAAGTCCTGGAGAGTCGAGACGGTTTAACGGTAAAATCGTAAATTCTCCAAATGAAAATAGCTTGGATAAGAATCAATCGTATAATAGATAGTAAACTTAATACAAACTTGGAGTCATTAAACATGAAGATTTACGCCCTTGGGCTCTGAAAAGTCATCATAGCATTTATATGCCTGCGCGAGAGCAAAGAATGCGCGACGCAAACGCAATACATATAAGACAGAAATTATATATTATACAGCAGCAAAGTACCCGCGATTCAATCAAACTGAAGTGGGTAGGTATACGAGCTCGTCAAGTATCGCATTTGTCGTTATTCAACAACTGCACGTATGCACGTCGTCCCTTGGAACCAAAAGCGTTTCGAATCGTCCTGGACGCGCTTGTACGTATATGTGTATATAAAAGCACACAGGGCCTTTACGAGCTCGTCTCGACTCGTCTCTCTCCCTCTCTCATATTATTATATATAAGAGCTCGAAAGTGCGACATTTAACGCATTTGACATTATGTACAAACGTTCGTTGCTCGCCACGACCCCTTCTTTACATACGTACGTTCATAAAAGTGCATTTTAACGCGAAACTGGCCTATGGCTTTCAGCTCGACGTTCTCAAAGCGCCAAATTGACAAATTACTAATTTATACGTCAGGAATATTATATGCTCGCACGTTTTTGTATGCTACTACGCGAGTATGCTCGATGCAATATCTCGCCGAGCTTCTCTTGATGGCGAATTAAATTTTTGAATGAAACGGTCTCGTAAAATGTTATTTGAAGACAATAAAAATTCATTCTCTACGGACAACGTAATGAAAGTGAAAATTACGCGGACTGATCGAAATGAGACTTGAGCCGAAAGTTGTATACTATGTGCATGTCAAGAAATAAAAGTTCCCTCCACACGATAGAGAACTTCATGTCGATTACAGCAAAAAAATCTTTTACGAGTTCTTGCACACGCTATTTGAACGAGAGATTCGAAATGAAGGCTCGATGATCACCCCGAAGAAGATAATGAAGACTGACCTGTCGCGCAAACGGGATCAGACCAATAATTGTCTCTGGAACGAATGAAACCAAGGACTATAAGGACGACTTTATCATGCCTGAACTTCAAAGCTGCGCGACAATTCGCTGCTCAAGACTACTTTTCTACGGCAAGTTTCCGAGTTATATACAACAAAACTCGCCTCGCACTAAGCAGTTAACGATTAACGATGCATTTAGGTAGTGTTTTAGTGTATACAGCCTCAACTATGTCGTGGGGAAGGTTTTTCTATCCGATAAGCGGTCGTTTCTTCATTCGTTGCCGACAATAATGACTCTATATGAATGAATACCATCTCGTAATTTTAGGCAATTCGTTTCTTTTAAAGCTATGGATCGTATAATTTGACAGGACGGATTTTTATAGAAATACGCTCGGCAATTTCCCAATGAAACGTGAGAAGGTCATTTTTCTTTTATTGCAAGTTTTGGCCGATGACTTACAACTGGTTTTATATAGTATAACATTTTTTGAAAAAAGAATATATTAAAAAAACTAATAATCTCTAAATTTCTACATTGCAAGATGTAAGTACATTAAACGTGATATTTGGAAAAATACATCTACGGCGCTGAACATTCTAAAACATTCAAGACAACGTGAGGATTTCGTGCACAGGTTGATTTAAAAATTTCGAATCTAATCCATACATGTGGACGACTTATTGGTGGACGACGTAATTAATGGTTTTGCTTTAATTTATAAGACATTTAAATGTTATCTCTTGAGATAATATGAACAGGACTTAAAAGCTCTAAGTAAATCACCAATCATTGAAGACACGCATGAAAATCCCATTTTATTCAATATTCAAGCGAGTTTCTTAATATGATATTCAGTGCTTTTTCTGCTTATTCACTACGGGCTATATGTAAATGCTTACTCATTTACTAAAGTAATAAAAAAGCTCTAGCAAAAAATGAAACCTCATTGATTCAAAGCTCACGTTAGTTAAATCCAAGCGCAACACACAAGACATCTGTAGCAGAATTATAGCGCTTTGGTTTACCTGAGCTCTTATAAGCGTCAGTGCTAGCAACGCTATCATCCCCGAACTCACACAATCATCTCTGATCTCTTATTTAGGAAGCTGTTTTTATTATTTTTTTTTTTTTTTAAGTTACTGCTGGTGCCTTTACGTATCTGCTTTATGGCCGCTGCCGCATGCTAACAATCTTTGCTGTCCGATATATATATATGGGCTATTCCACAACAGGTGTTGCAGGCCAAAAAATGAAGTTGAAACTAATCATTCACTCTTCAAGAACACAATGAAAAATGAAAATCCTGAACATCTCAGCCCTTTAGGTCCAACCSTATTGAATTTTCAGGGCCTCAAAGTTGGATTTTCACGTTTTGAGGATATTCTGTTTGTTACTCTGCTTTTCTGGGGTGCATATGAAAAAATTGCTGAACCATGT
>CACVKI010146257.1:0-33051 GCA_902732785.1 Trichogramma evanescens
TGTAAAATATTCTTAAGTGCAAAAAAATTGTAACCGAGTGCGCAAGAGTGTACTCTCCGACATAGCGAGAGCAGAGTGAATACAACGAGCCGTAAAATAAAAGAACATACATATTGTAAGTCTATTTTATCATATACATCAATTATTTCCCATCTCAGTCTATCCCCTCAACGCAGCACGGGTAGTAATTATTATTGTCCAGAGAAAATATAGAATCATCTATTCTCTCTCATTCATTCTATTTGTTATGCTCCTGTATTGGGAATGTAACACATCGGTACTCGATGAAAAAAAGATTATAATATACACTCGTCGCGTTTGCTTTGAAATCGAGAGAGAGAGAGAGAGAGAGAGAAAGAAGGTGAAAAAAAGTATAAGCCTCGCGCGAGTGTGTTTCTACATCTCAAATATTTATAAGTATTTCCGCTGCAAGAGATCGCCACAATGCATTGAGCTGTACTATACAGCGATTCTTCTGTAATAAAATATCTTCCGCGACGGTCTTGGTACATACCCCGGGTAAACTGCGGCATCAGAAATTCGTGAATAGTCGCGCTTATATACATACAGCCGAGCTCTGTCGCGGTCGATCTTGGGCACAAGCGCCGTTATCAGCTCCTCAAATCTTCGACGTTTCTTACCCTCAGCGCGCGCGACGCGTAATATTATGACAGCTTTTTCAGATGATGATGATCGTTACGCTCGCGCGCGACGAGAGAGAAAAATCATCGCACCGGATGTCCACGCAGCGTGAGGCGTCAAATTCGCGCGTGTCGTAGTTCGCTGCTGCATTATACATATTATTATGTATACTGCCTGGCTGCGTGCGAGACTTTGGCCAAAAGCTGCCTCGCATCTTTAGCCGCGATCTCCGTTTTTTCGTCCCAAAAGTTCGGGCGCAGAGATTTCGTTGAGCAGATAAAGGACTCTGCGCCTGACGCTCTCTCTTGCCCCGGGGACCGGAGGAAGAAGATGAAAAAAAAAAAAAGATTACGACGCGATGAGCCTTTGACATTATACACACGTATATATATGTAGGTTCGAGGCAGAAGCAGCATCTTTTGGTAGTAAATGCGAGAGGCGTGGTTGCAATGTATATTTTTGACGTGTGCGCGTATAATGTTATACAGATTTATGTATATATTTCGATGACGATCGTCGACTGCGGCGATGAAATGCTTTTTGCCAATAAAAATCGATGTTTTATATCTGTTCTCGTTAAAAGCCGCGGCGCGCGCAGACAGCCTGACGCAACGTAAAAATTTTCAAAAGCTCTTTTCTCGATCATACAAATTAATATATGACACATACGCATGTACCATACGGAGGGCGCGTTAACGCCGCGCGGTGGTTAATATTGGTTTTAACGTTTTTTTTTCTTAATTTTTACCTGCGTACGTTCAAGTTTATTTAAACACCCGAGCGTATGATTCATTTCGCGTTACGTCGAGTAGGCCAATTTAACTGCCGCTATAAAGAATCGCCAAGTACACACAGCATACATATATATTTATTTATTCGCGCGCGGATAATATACATTATAAAAAACGAGATCAAAAGAATTAATGAGATTAGGGAAATGAAATAGTAATACGCATTCACGGACGTCGTTATAGATTTTGGCTTCTCGAGCGTCAGCGGCAGCAGCAGCAGCAGCAGTCCGCGACTCTCTTTGTTCGCGCGCTATACACAGGCACAGGCCTAAATAACTCAATGTCTCGTTTCTTTTCATTCGCGAGCTCGCGCGTGTCTATACGTTAATTCGCCATAAACCTTAATACGAGCCCAATTAACAATCGCGAGAGGCGCCATAGGGGATTTTCTTTTCTCTTATAATATATTTATACTCTCTTTATACGCTGCTGATTCAGGATCGATCGCGGGCGTTAAAATCGCTTACTTAATTTTTTTTTTTTTTCAATTTGCATCGATCGGATCGATACATCACCTATATGGGAGAGCTAGAGGACAGTCGCGCAGCAGTCCAACCCATGCGATTCATACATTGTTTCTCTCGACGTGATGAAGACTCTACCTTGAGCATTACCTATCTCTTTCTCTCTCGTGTCTTTCTTTCTCTGGGTCGCCACCGCCACCGAAACCTATAATTCCCATCCATAATTCACGTCGATCAAGAAGACGCCCTCCGGGGTTAGATTTATATACATTGTGTATTGACAGAGACGAGCGCAAAAGTCATCGATGGGGTGTCGTCGTCGTCGTTGTTTTTGTTTTCTTCTTTTTTTCGTGTTCTTCGCTCCAAAAGAGAAGCCATATACACACGAGAAAATGACTCGGACTGCGACTATACTCGCCGCGAGGCGGGCGGCTCTCGAGCAAAAAATACTAATCCGTAATCTTGAAAAAAATAATCGCTCGCGCGCATTCGAGAACGACAAATGTATTTATTCCGTGGTATTGGACGAGCGGGTACGTAATGCCATAGTTTCACGGTATAATATTAGAAATCGACGAGAAACAAAAAAATGGAAATGAGAATGGGTTCGATGCAGACGCGCGGCACAAAAGTTTGAAAATCATATAGAAGCAGCAGCGGCAGCCTGCACGTATGGTCACCGGCGCCGCTTCCATGATGGTTGTGTGCGTGTATACACTACCCACACTCGCATATGTATTTAGGCGTGTGAAAGAATGTCGCTGCGAATCCGCCGAGCGCATGGGCCGTATTATGTATTATTTCAATATCGATTATGGTCGCGCACGTATTAATTTCGTTTCTTCTCTTTGCTCTCTCTCTCTTTTTTCGTATTATATGCCCCCACGCGCGCGCGCGACGTAACGCGAAATTCCGCAGACACGATCTTTTTCTAGACAGCAGCAGCGGCGGCAGCATTTCTCACACTTGTGCAGCAGCGTTTGAAACTCGTTA
Source organism: Trichogramma evanescens (assembly GCA_902732785.1). Lineage (NCBI taxonomy): Eukaryota > Metazoa > Arthropoda > Insecta > Hymenoptera > Trichogrammatidae > Trichogramma > Trichogramma evanescens. The sequence goes on from CACVKI010146257.1 coordinate 2,891, forward strand.
TACGTACACACCCGGGGATCAATGGGATCTATACTACAGAGGCGATGCCGCCTGCCAAATTGTGCAGGCCTCCCATTTAATACTACGCAGCAGCAACTCGTTCGATTTCGAACTCGATACCTCGTCGCGTTTGTTATGTATGTAACAATGATTCGCGTCGCAGCTTGACACTTTTCTGGGAGGGCATTATATAATGCACTTATTGACGTGACGTCGTACACGTCGAAACAAATGAGAATACATATTTTCGTATACGTGTGGGAAATTGAATGAATCACTCCTACGATTCGGCAATGCATGCACACTATTACACCGCGACACCCGAAAAATATAAAAAGCTTATCTCGAGATTTTAATGAAGCGTTTACACGGTAAGACATCCATTAAATTTTTTATTTCTTTGCGGCTGCTGCTCGACTTCTCCATTATTACTTTTTTTACGCACCACATTTCGCACAATAAAGATCATCGGCTCTCTTGCGCGTCGTTGACGAAAGAGAGGCTTTCCATAAAAGCTGCGGAACTAATCCTCGGTGACGATAATAAAAATGAAAAAATAAATAAAAAAAAAAAACTTGCGGAGCATAAATAATTCATAGGTTTCGTATCTCGCGCGTCAAAGTCTTGGCTCTTCGGGTAGTAGTAAAAAAAAGTAAAAGGCGTACGTATGCAAAAAAAAGGAGAAGCCGTGTGTGCAAGCACCCGAACACAATATGTTGCTCAAGACGATTCGGAATCGACTCGCGTGCTTGAGCTTGACCGAGAACTCGTAATGTGTAACAATATATTTTATGGTACATATCTCGCGTTAATTTAAATCCCCCATATGTCATTCATAAAACCTTATACATACAAGACCCTACAAAAAAAAACAATAGCAACGAAGGAAGAAAGAACACAGTTCGAGCTTCGCGCTCTCGAACACTTACTTTTGTTTCACTTCGCGCGAGCGCGTGGAGCGTTGCGCGTGTGAGTGTGCGAGACAAAAAGACGACGTTAAAAAGCAAAAAGTCAAAAAGCAACAAAAAAAAAAAGGAGGTAGCCCAAGTCGGTCCGGGGCCGGCAAACAATAAACGTTCGTTGTCATCGTTAACTAAGCAGCACACACATAAAAGTTTCGCATTCACGCTTGCATCGATAAAAATGGCCTCCACCTCCTTCTTCTCTCGCACGTACTACGCAGGTACAGGTAGGCAGCAGCAGTAACACAACATCAGCATAAACAGTATGTATACAAGAAGCTACGAAAAGTGGCGCCAGATTGTCGTGGTCCGATGCCCGTGCTCCCAAAGCCAAAAAAAAAAAATAACAGAGCATCATCGACGTTTTGTAGAGAGAGAGAGAGGAAGGAAGAATGTAGGTTCGCGCGTGTAAAACACGGAGACAATAAAAAAAAAAAGAGAGAGAGAGAGAAAAAAATGAGCAAAGGTATGGAGCGAAAGAGAGGAGCAAAATTCCAGAGGGCGACCCTTACCTACACAGAGAGAGATACACGCAGATACATGTGTATACTGCGAGAGCCACGGTACGAGGTCATCTTCAGATTTCCCTTATGCGTGGCTCTGTGTGTGTACCGAAATCTGTTAAGTTTCGTCCATTGTGTTTGGGAGTGGTGCTCTCTGCTCTGCGCATATACATAGTACATACATATAAGTTTGTGAATGAGAGAGAACGAGAGAGAATTTCTCGAGCTGCGCGCACACGGCCAGGAATCGTTTTGCCTCGTTGAAAGATGCTGGATAATAAAAATAAGACGAAAACAGGATATGTGGATGTTATACAGCATATAAGTGTGTGTGTGTGTGTGTTTCTGCGCCGCCGTGGCGTAATATATGTACGAGTTAGCTATTTCGCTATAAATATATACTTTTATATTATTGTATATTATACGAGTGTGATGTGGTGTGAAATTTTGGGTCAGTAAAAAACAAAAAGCGAGAAGAAGCGAATCGGTCGCGATCGCGCGGTTATATAGGGTGGAGTTAATGCCTTTTTAATACTTCTAGGGAAGATATCGGAGCGCGGCACATTTATGATTGCGACTTTCGGAATTAATAATGAAGAAATTATGCGCGTGTGCCGTTTGACATGTATGCTCACGAGTAGGGGAAAACATGGGCGATGATAAATATTCGATAATTTAAACAATCTTTAGATTATTATTTACTCAGCCATGAAAAAAGTAGTCGACTTTTCCAAATCACAGCCCTCCGAATACAATTCTTCTTGTCCCGCTTCAATACAAAATTGTCAAATTCAACAGAAAATCATGTCACTTTAGGGTATATAAAAACGCGCGTGCGTTTCTTTGTCGTTCCTCGGAATCGACTTTTCGACGTCGCTAGTTCTCGGCAATCTTTCTCTCTCTCTCTCTCTCACTCTTCTGACTGCTCTTTTCTCAAAGCTCTCTCGCTCGCAGGCGCGCGCGCTGCGCTTATTATTCCGACGCATCAAAGCGCATATCCTTCGACACCCGCACAATGACATATACTCGAAATACACTCTACGCACGTATACCTCGAGTCTCGAGTGAAGAAAAAAAAAAGAAGGAAAAAATAGCGAAGGAGCACAAAATCTGTTCCGCTTTCGGGGCATGGATGTGTGTATTCTCAATCGTTACACGCATTCTTCTTACATTATATATCCTTGTATACATTATGTGTCCAACTTTTCAACGCGTCGCTGCTCTTTTAACTTCTCGACTGGCATATAGGTTTAATCCTTCCGCGCGCGTGGGGCGCATCTGCATGACACATATTATATACATTCGAAACTCTTTTTCTCTCGTTATGTATACGTACCGGAGAGCCGATCGCGGACATCGCATTACGAGGGCGACAAAGGATTTCGGTACGTATCTAACAGATCAAGGAAAATGATCGCACGCGCGCGAGCGAGCTTACGCCTTATGTGTATGTGTACATTCTTTTTCGTGGGTATATGCAAGATCGGTAATAATAACGCATAAAGAACGCATGAATTCGTATTCACACGATCGAACTAATACAGACGCGTATCGAAGATCGTCTCGAGACCCGACGATATTTGTGTGTATATGTGTGTAGGTGCCAGCGGGTGGCACCTTTTGCTGCCGTTTCTGCTGCTGCTGCTGCCTACGTGCTCTCGCCTCAACGAGTGTGAAATAGTAGCACGAGTTTGTTCATTCATGAAACTCGCTGCTGCCTTCTCTCCGCGCCCCAAGCCTCGTCTTCTTCTTCTTCTTCTTCTTTTTTTTTATTATTTTGCTCCTTTTTTTCTCTCGTTCCCTCTCGTCGTTGCTCCACTCGTGACCGTGCAGTGGCGAGGGCCTTCGGCGTCGGCGTCGACCCAACACACTCACACACATACGTGTCCGCGCCCCATATGGGCGTGTAACGCGTTGCCGCGCGCAGTTCCGTTCTGCAGCGATGTCTACACACGCGATCTCGCTGTGCGCGTTCTACATGGTATATAATGTCGGATGGGGTTGTGGCTTGGTTAATTCGTGCGTACACGCAGTAAACTGCGCGTGACACTGCGCCGCGCCGGCCCCCTTTCGATGCGGGGGCGTTGAAGCACGCGCGTACCTATCGTTATCTCGAGTATTTTTATGAACTTCATTTTATTGTTGGTTTTCTCCATGAAGAAGCTCTGTGATGGACTAGAAAACGAGTTTTTGAATCGGGTGTCATAGTTTTATTTTTTTCACATATTTGTAAATTAGATTAAATTTCTTACCATTGTCTTGTAGGGTTGAAGTGGTTCTTTGGAACGTTTGCGTAGTTAATGTGAAATCAGGGCAGTTAAGTTTTTATGTATGAATAAAAACGGGATGGTTCATAAATTATATAAGTCTTATACTAAAAATAAAAATGATTTTATTAATTTTTTTTGGAAAATTTCGTATTTTAGATTTTTTGAAGTGTTTTTTGGAACACTTCCTATTTGAAATACGATGGATCATGTTTTTCAGTAGAAGCTCCTCGCCAATGAATTGGTAGACATTTTATTTGCTCCACTTTTACATTAACTTCAACCCTGCAAGAAGCGAAAAGAAGCATAATTTTTACCCGCAGGGTAAAGTACGTCCAAGCGTGTTTACTGCCAGTCACGCTACTGTTTCAAAATGCTACTGTAGTAACGTGACGGTAAGTGAACGTAATTACTCTGATTATCAACAAAACTCGTTAAACATTGTACTCGTTACACATTAAGTAAGCCCTCGTCTTACAGAAAAAGCATCTTCACACCCGTTGCATAATTTACTATTAATACATCAAATTTAATTAATGCAAACTATATATTTCGTCAAATTTTTGACAGAAATTCCGTAGATATTTTACTACGACGGCAGGAGATTTGATGACTGATTTAACTTCCAATATCAAGTGTGTAATAACACCATGTACTGTATCGGTGGGGTACAAAAATAAATTTCTATTTTATGTAAGTGAAATTTTCATTGCAATTGTAGGTAATGATTTGCGCGTGTCTCTATGTGTTGCAGAACATTACTGCGTATGACTGGTCGATGTTGGAGGGGGAAAGTTTCGCCAAGGAGCCATCACAATCGCTAGAACACTGCACTGATGTACCAGTAAGGTGCGTACAGTCGCTGGCAACGAGCTAAATTCCTGCAGTTAGCAAGTGTTTACAAATTGGTGAATTCCAAGTAGAGCAGCTACTCGAGGCATATAACCTCAAATATTTTCCAAATTTATTTCGTGGAAATTCACAGTGAATACATATAATTAAGCGAATGATGGAAAGCAGAGAGGACACAGTAAGGTACAGTAAAATCTCTTTATAGCGGACACCTTATAATGAAAACTCGAAAAGTGTCTGTAGTATTAATTTTTTTTTTTTTTATACACGCGGCGATTTTTTTTTGAGCAATCGCTTTATCAAACTTGATCATTCCTCAGGGTGAAGGAGGAGCCGAACGATACTTGGTCAGATGCAGGTGACGATTATAATTTCAATTCGGTGGACTCTTGCGAAGTAAAAAACTTTGATACATTCCCATCTCATGAACAATTGGTAAGTTTGATGATTTATATTATGATCTGATTCTAGACTATCAATAATAACGATTACGCAATTTTCATTTTAGTCAAAACACATTCATAAGACTATGGTGCTACAAGATAGGTTAGATAAAGAAATATTCATAGATGTAGAATGCAAAAACATTAAACCTGAACTGACTTCTCTATCGACAAAAATCTGCAAAACTGAGTATCAGAATGATCCACCTATTGTAAAAGTAGAAAACATGATTCAGACCAGTTACTTGGTTGAAAAAAGTCCAATGATTTTGTTAAAAAAAGATTTCGATTGCGTTAAAAAACGTAAATTTCAAGAAAACTTTCGATTAAAGCTCGACAAAGCAGAGAAAATATTTGAAACAAGAACTGTAAACAAATTATCAAATGAGAATCAAATGCGTCGCAAAACGTATAAAGGAAAAGTAAGCCGAAAAACACATATTAATACCAGGCATGAAAGCATTAGTACACATGAATGTGAAATTTGCCAAAAATCATTTGGATACCAGAGTAAACTCAAACGGCACATATTGACAGTACATAACCGAAGCAAACCCTTTGAATGTGACATTTGTTACAAATCATTTGGACAAAAAAGTAACTTAAATACGCACATAAATTCAGTACATAATAGTATCAAGCCCTTTAAATGTGAGATTTGTCACAAATCATTTGGACATAAAGGTTACCTCAAAAGTCACTTAAATGTAGTACATAATCGGAGCAAACCCTTCGAATGTGATATTTGCCATAAATCATTTGGACAAAAACAACACCTAAAAGGACATATAGATAAAGTACATCATGGCAGGAAACCCTTTGAATGTGAGATTTGTCGCAAATCATTTGGATACAAGAGTCATCTTAAAGATCATATAAATGTAGTACATAATCATAGCAAACCCTTCGAATGTGATATTTGCCAGAAATCATTTGGATACCAAAATTTACTCAAAAGTCACAAAATGATGGTACATGATCGTAGTAAACCCTTCGAATGTGATATTTGCCACAAATCATTTGGACAAAAATGTCACCTCAAAAGTCACATGAATGTAGTACATAATCATAGCAAACCCTTTGAATGTGAGATTTGTCACCAATCATTTGGATACAAAAATGTCCTTAAATCTCACATGAATTCAGTACATCAACACATCAAACCATTCGAATGTGATATTTGCCACAAATCATTTGGACAAAAAGGTAATCGCACTAAACACATAAATACAGTACATAATCGGAGCCATCCTTTTGAATGTGAGATTTGTCGCAAATCATTTGGAGACAAGAGTCATCTTAAAGATCATATAAATGTAGTACATAATCATAGCAAACCCTTCGAATGTGACGTTTGTCACAAATCATTTGGACGAAAAGTCAATCTCAAACGTCACATAAATACAGTACACGGTCGCAACGAACCTTTTGAGTGTGAAATTTGTCAAAAATTATTTGCAGAAAAGGGTACCCTCGAAAGGCACATAAATGCAGTACATAATCATATCAAACCTTTTGAATGAAAGATTTGTTATAAGTCATATAGTCGCGAGCATCAACTCAAAAGACATTTAATGACTGTTGATAACTGTAGTAAATCCTTGGAGTATTAGATTTGTCCGACAATTGGACGAAATTAAAACTTTTTCAATCACACGAGTAAGCTACATAATTTTAGAAAATCCTTACATAAATATCTTTCCATATCGTGAATAACAATAAAGTATTTAATACTGTTTTTAATTTTGTTGTGATTGTAAAAAATCTTCTACACACATATTTATATCAACTTAAACAACTTAAACAATGTTTCGCAAATACCTACTCTCTATAAAAATGTGTTCCTTAAACAAGAATTATTTTTAATCTCCACACGTTGATCCCTTCAATTGATTTCTGTACACGCATGAAATTCAACATTGTGCGATTGATTCTCTGTGACATCAAACGAATAAACAATTTTTTCTTCCGATCATATGAAAAACTTTTTTTTATAAGCATTTATCACCTTTTTTTAAAGACGGGAAGTGGTTTTATATTAAAAGTCACACTAAGCATTCTTAATAATTATAAAAATAGTCACATTTACCAAAGGAAGCACTGCACCAATGTATCGGCAGCTATTGGTTTATTTCTCTCAATCAACATAAAAGAAAACGAAGCATGTACATAAAGTGTAACGATACATCCACCAAAAGACATTGCTTATAACATCGTCAGAGAAACCAAAGCCACGAAAAACGCACGTCCCCGAGCGTCGATCGATCCGTCTCGTACCGGGCGGCGCTTCGATGGATTCCAGGGGACTAAATTACCCCTAACGCGGGTCACTCCATGTACTCTATCGTGTTACCAACTCTGCTGCCGTTGCGAGCCCAAGTAAGTCTATTAATTTCACGCGTGTATGCGAACGCGGTCGAATGAACAACACCCTCCGCTCTTATTCTTCTTCTTCTTCTTCCTCTCGACTCGAGTCACCTTGACTTTGATCTCCTCGTATTATACGGACGCGAAAAACGTCGCAAGCGTCGCGCGTTCGAAAGAAACCCTTAAGGATTCACGACTCACTTCTTTATAACATTTATCGGCTGCTTATATGCAAAGTATGTATATATACGCTGCTCTCTTCACTTTCGCTCGAAAATCAGGTTGGTTATATACACACACACACTATGTGTGGTATATATCGTGTAAGAGAGGATACACATCGTATATAACTGCTGGCGCGCGTCGATCTCGAGCGCCGCCCGTGAACATATAACACACACTCACACAGACACTGGCTCCGATATCAATACGTTTGGATCTTGGATATACGTATACACATAAGTGTGGGTGCGAGAAAGGGAGGCTCTCCGCTTGATGGGCCCATATAAAGCTGCAGGCTAGCAGCAGCAGCAGCAACTCCTCGGCCTTTTACTAACGAGAAACGAGATTCCGGGGCCGCACGTGTGTGTGTGTCTGCAGTATTCATATCCAAAGTGCGACAGATAGTCGCCTCGAGGCCGGCTTGAAAAACAATATAAAAAAAAAATGAACAGGGATGCGAGCGAGAACAGGAGTTCATATTATAAGTAGGCATGAAGAGAGAGAGAGAAAGAGAGAGAGCAAAACGAGACATGATCTCGAAGGTGCAAAGTGAAGGAGGTACTCGAGGCAGTTAATACTTGATGGCTGTAGCCACCGTGACTTCCAAGGCTCTTAATTAGCGCTCCAATGTATGTGTGTACGTAAGTGTAAGCGTGTGCGCCTATACATTATATTATATAGTCTCTTTCGATACGCTCACACATCGATGATTATCCGATGTATATTATTTTATACATTCTTACACACGTACGCTTTATACGCGCATACCGATCGTCGGCGCGCGTGCGACGATCCCGATCATTAGCTATAAATGTATTAATAGGCCTAAACGAATTATTTATTGTTTCGCACTATAAGGAGCAAAGTAAATGTACTTATGGGTGCTCGAGCTCGATAGGCTCTTGTGTAAACGATTTCACGACTTGTTACTATTATATACTCCGCACAAGGTTTACCTTTATGGTGGCCACATGTAAGTATTTTTTTTTTGTTTTCTTTGTCTCGTTTTCATCGATATACACATAATATTTTTACGATATGTGTGTACAATAAAAATGAAGAGTCACGTGGTCGATACGTTTATTACATGCAAAAATCGCTCATTAAGCGAGTCGAATTTTCCACCCCCTCTTTACCTTGTCTATAAAAAATCGAGTAAATTCAATACGCATCATCTTGAGGGAGCTATATATATTACATAAGTTACTTTTTTTTGTCGTAGGGAAGCCTCTCATCGTCGTGCCCTGTACACGCAGGCGCTATTATTATACACGAAATTCACCTCGCGTAACATTTCAATTTTCATTTCCGGCCTGATCATTGATCCCTTATAACGCACACATGACAATGAGCACAAAACTGCTGTGTGTGTGTGTGTGTGTCATACGCGTTATTATAATATACAGGCGAAATCTCCGATCTTGTATCATCGTCATCCATTACCCATCAAGCCGTACACAATCATAAATTTCAGGCCTCGTGTGTCAGAGTCACCTGTGTGTGTGTGGCGCCGGTAGAGAAGTGTCGTTGGTGTAGCCCCAACCCACCCTCCGTGCTTTATATATAGGACGCGTCGCGCGGGATATAAAATGAAATGCATTATAACACGCGTGGACTGCACGAGGGACAGGAGGATGCTATATACTGTATACCGAATACATAAAAAACCTTGAGCCGATGCAGCATCTTCTACGCACATGTATATAGATATAAACAGCTGTAAACGCGAAATCAAAACAAAACGACGGTCAGCAGCAGAAGAAAAACAAAGAGGCAAAGCAACAAAAAAATCGAGTCAGTGCTCTACACAATCGACACGGCCAATATAGTATATTATCGCCACACGTTTTTTCGCCTCTTAAAGCCTCTTGTATATATGTGCTATATGGCTCTACTACTACTACTACTACTACTGCTACACGACGTTGCACATTTGACGGCGTTTCTCTCTCTCTCTCCACACTCTTTCTCGCTCGCTATATACCGTGGCCTAATCGGCTATTCGTGTGGTCCACCTTTGTTGAGCGCAAAAGATCGTCGCGTCACACTGTTATACAAAGGAGTTTCTGCGCGCGCTGCACACTTTACCCCCCTGATCTTATTTTTCTTGTTTCTTTTTTTTTTAAACCTTTTCTTTTTCGCGCGATTCGGTTGTTTCTTCTCTCTCTCTCTACCTTCCTTTCCCTTTCCTTCGGCTTCTATAAATATAAAGGCATGTGTAGATCTGGCTCAACTCTTTTTTTTTCCACTCTCTGTGCGTGAATAATATGTTCATATGAACTTAAGGGCGGATACGTCCGTCAAGCCACCCTCGCGCGCCGCGGCCGCCACCGGGTGAGCGAGATGAAACGTAACGATTACGGCGAGTCTCTCGTAACGCTTTGAATTGTTTTTGTAATTTTTTTTTTTTAATTTTAACAATAATTTTTTTTGCGTTACCAAATCTGTCAATGTAGTGTGTGCGTTCATTGTTTCTCGACGGCAACGGGGGTAACAACAGCTGGCGCGATCGGTTGACACTCGGTACTGATCGCAATATCGATTTCTCCTAAAAACCAAAGGAAACAAAAATTAAGGAAAAAAAACAACAAACAAGAAACGAAATACGAATCGATAAAGTTTTCAGTCCGACTCGGTTGGTATAGGTGAAACAAAACAGAACAAAAAAAAGGGATCTAAAAGCCGAATTTCACGTCCAGCTACACACTTGGCCCCCTGAACAACTGAAGCAGCAGCAGCAGCAGCAGCAGTAGTTATTGTACGAACAGCAGCAGCGACAGCAAACACCTTGTAGGCAGGTAGGCAGGCAGGTAGGCAGTAGCCCTGGCCTCGCGCGTCGTGTGCGTATAATATGTAAATGTCCATCTATACCTATACCTACTGCTGCCTGTATAGCGTAAGGAAGTCGCCGACTACGACGACGACGTGCCTGACGCTTGTTCGTATTATTATGGTCGCGTCGCTTCTCTCTTCTTTTCGGAGCTGCTGCTGCTGCTGCTGCTGCTACGCGACGAGCAGCAGCTTTACAAGGCGACCGTGTGCATATATGTGTGTTGCTTTAATTATTCCGCTGTTCTCTCTGTCTCTCCCGTTCTCTCGCCACACGATGCAAAAAGAAAAAAGAAGAAGTAAAGAGAGACTCGCGCAGAAGCGACAGAGACGAGCGAGAAATTCGCCGCTGTGTTAATAATACGGCGCCGCTACTACCTGTGTATATATGTGTGTGTGTAGGTATACACACGCGGACGCGCGCGCGAACGCACAAAATTAATTCGAATCGAGAGGTAAGCCAGAGAGGAATAAGAGAGACACTATTTTGGTAGAGGAATATATATTAGCTCTATGAGCAAAGTCAAGTAGTAGTAATAGTAGATGTGGGCGCTCGTTGGTTTTTTGCGCGCGCGCGCGCGTTGATGATCGTCTTTAAGAGCCTCTCCGATCGCCACACTTGTCTCTCATACCATTTCTGATGGATCGGCGCAGATAAGACAAACACACTGTATTAAATGCGACGCGGCAGTGGCGGCGTTACACTTAAAGGTGATTCGCTGTCTCTCTATGATGCGCCAATATTATTATGGTATAATACTACGCAGCTTCTTCGTGTGTTTTATAATGTGCTCCGATTTTTTTTTTGTACCTCCCGGCACATTACGTATTTTAATGTTATGTGCTGGCCCGATGATGACTGACGTCGATGAGATATGAGACCTTGTACACATATTATGCGACGCGTGTGATATGTGTGCAGGACCGACATTCTTCCTAATTTTTTTTTAATTCACCTTACCCTCGTTGTAATACGTGCAACAAAAATTTCGAGCCGCGGCAATAAAAGTGTGTATCCCCCCGCGTAGCCGCGTTGCCACTTACTTAACAAGTTCTCAAAATCTTCCCTTCTCTCCAGCGTCGAGACCGCCGCACACAATACGGTTGCGGCAAAAAAGGTCAAAACTTATGTTATAGTGGTGTATATACAAGAAGAGGCGAGTGTTGTTGGTACATCCCGTCCTCCTCCTCCTCCTCTCGGGCTCTTGTTTCTCTCCGCCGTGTGTCTAGAAGGAGAGAGAAAGAGAGAGAGAGCGAGCTCTTAGCGCCGCGAAAGGGTGACAAGCCGAGAGGGACACCTTGCTGGAACACGGAGCGGAGCAGCACAAGCTCTTCTCGTTCTCTCTTTTTCTCTCTCTCTCTCTCTGCTCGATGACGAAGACTCGACGCGGCAGCCAAAGCAGCAGCAGCAGCATCAGCGAAACGTACCGTATACGCTGAATGAAGAAAGAAATACAAGGATATATACTTGTGTATGTGTGTGGAAGAAACGAAGCAGAAGAAGAAGAAGAAGAAGAAGACGAGGACGTGGACGACGACGACGACGACGAAGAAGAAGTGGAAGGACTAAAAAGACCCCCCACGGTTTCTCGCACTTTCCCACGTGCGGGTGATCCTGTTTCATCCTGCGCCGATTAAAAAAACGCATCAATACCTGTGTGCTGTGTGCATGTATGAGTGCTACATATGTGCTATATATGTATATATGTAGCATAACTGCGAGCTGCTTAGGCGCGATACGCACACACCCAAATATAATCTCTGCTGCTGGGCTCGAGAGAGAAAAATAGGAGTGACGTCAAGGCCGATACATATATTAACTTATAATCTCTCGCGCGCGGCGCTTCGCATCTATACACGCGCTTTTTTTGGGCGTGCGTATATATTATATGCGCCATACGATCGTGCGTCCCTGATTGCGTATACAGCGCGAGATGTGTATCGATGTTTGAACACCGCATTCTTCGCGCCAGGCGATTCTTATTGCTGCCTGGATATACTTGTACTACATTGTTAGAGACAATTGCGTATACGAGTTGAAAAATGTGTTCGCGTTGATTGAGACGAGATTCATTAAAATATATATAACGCTCGAATGTGTGTTTGGATAGGTGACTCGTGACTTTTTCCCCCCGGACAATTACTCGCTGTGGCGCGCGTGCCCCAACAAAACAACGATATAAAATAATTGTACATCGTCGAGTGCATTTTTTACACTTGTCGTCGGATTCACTTCGCTTAATGGAGAATGATGAACTTCGTTCGCTCTTAAAAACCCGGATGCTGTGTAAACAACTTACTAACATGAAATAGATCGATGTAGGCTTCCGGAAACACGACACTCGCTGTCGAGTTAGGCGAATTAAGTTTTTCTTTCTTCGATTATCGATTATTATCGATGTTAACGGAAAAAAAATCAACGCGCCATATTAGAATAATGATTACTCACTAGACGGCTGCTACTGCTGCTGCTGCTGTGGTATAGCTACCGTGGAAGCATGATTTTCTCGATTATATAAAATTAATTTATGCGACAGAAGCGCGGCATCTTCACACGGCAGCGAACACAGCAGCAGCAGCAGCAGCGTCAGTGTCAAGCTCGAAAATTTCTCGCGCGTCGCTTCCTTTTATTTCCCGCATATAGGCGCGCAGGCTCCGCGCGCGTAAAGATTTCTATCTATATTTCCACTCTGTCGAGCAGCTGATCCGACGTATTCGCCCCTGAGCCCTCTCCAACGTCAAGTGTTACATGGCAAAATATTGTACACTGTATATACATTTAAAAGTCCTCAAAAATGACACTGTGTGCGGCCTCTCGAAGACACATCGATCAGTCGTTAAAATGCACTTTCCAATCGATCATCGGATTATATTATTGTATATTGAGCTTGGCTGCGCGGGATCGCGGTGGCGCGAAATCATTGTTTTCGTCGAGTCACTTGTTTCATCCGTCAGATTTTTTTCCAAATATCTCCAATCCGAGGCACACCTGTGCGTGGCTACCAAATTTTCACTGCCTACACACAGACACGGGAACGAAAGGAAGCTACTTATTATCGATAAGTATGTTAGGAGTGTTGCGTGTATTGCGGTGTACATGAAACGGAGGCGGTGTTATAATCCGAAATTTTTTGTCGTTTTCTAAATACGATTCTCACATTAGATTTTGGTAAATTTAATGATTGCCTTTAATCTCCTTAATCGTAGACTTCGATCAGATTTCCGAAATTTTAAATGTTAAAGGTAGTTTTTCAAGTCTGTAAAGTCCTTGAAAATCCATACAAGAGAATATTGGACAATTACCTGGTTACGAAGCTCCATCATTTAATATTTAAATACAATTTTTTCATTTGATACTTGCGGATTTGCAATGCTCCATCTGTTGGTTGAATCAAAAAGCTTTGATTTTGATAAATCTTATATTATGATACAAAACCCATTTCAATTGAAACAAAACGAATTCTTACATTTTCCAATAATACATTATAAATATTTCTATTGGCCATATTTTACAATGGAAAGTAGGTAGCAATGTTTAGAATGGATTATAAAAAATTTTCAAATTCAGAGTTACAAAAATAATTAGTATCACATAGTAATACGTTTAAAAGAAAACCTCGATGATTCGATTCTTGGACTCTTTTCCTATCAACCATAGCAATTTTTACTAATATTTAATACAATGTTTTTCTTCATTTCACAATTTATTTTCTATTGTTTACAATTTTGCATTAAAAACATATAAATCGTTACTATAGAGCGGTTGCATTCGTAAGCATTGATGTTTCTTGTAAATTAACTGGACACTGCAGTTTAAATAGTTCGCTCTCATTATTCGAACAGATTTAGTACAATTTAAAAAAAAATATAATAAAGAAAGGGAAGAAAATTATATGATAAAAATGTTTTGATTTTTGTAAACATCTCTCTCCCAAACGTTCCATACATTTCTTACCTATACCAACGAAACATGTTCTCATAGAGACACACTTTACACTGCCCAAGATCCAGTTTCAAGCGCTTCTCTTATTATTCCTTGCAAAGCAACTTGCGCATGTGTCATTCGTGTGTCTATATGTGTGCGCGCGATTCGAGGCACTTTTCAAAACGACCGTAAAGCGCACGTCGCTTCGCGCGGACCGCAGTTTTGCTTATATACATAATTTAAAGTGCTGCACCGCTGCTGCGCGCATCGTCGTGTAAGTCAGTTGATCGGGTGCGCGACTGCGGAGCTTGAATTGCATTACGGTGTCCTTTTTTTTTTTTCATCGACACCGTGTACCGTGCTTATTATACGCGCGCGCGAGTATGAGTCATGAAATACAATACACCTACCACCTTCGCCGTGATATCTTACTAATATTTCAGATAGCGAGTGAAAAAAAAATTTTTTTCTTCTTCTTCCTTCTTCCTATTAACGTTGTCGACACAACCCGCGCGCGGTCGAATGACGTCGTGGTGACGATGATGTACAAGATTACAACTGTTATACTACTATCGTGTAGTACGTGTCGCGCGCGAGAATATAATTAATCGAGTTGTTGAGTCGATGTGTCACGCGTGTATCACACAATTTTGGGCGCAGATCTTTTCTTTCGATCGCTGGGATCGCAGCTTTGCATATTTTCCTGAGAAAATCAACTCGATTCGACAGATTTAACGATCTTGATTGATATTCACATCTGGCCCGCTCCGTTAAACACACACTCTTTATCGGAGCTGGCACCAACTGCAACCGCGATCGATTCAAAGTAAACGTCAAAATTCGAGTGGGCTCGGGTATCATCGTACATATATATGAATTAATAATGCCTGTATTGATGCTCACCGCACGGACAGCAACGCGCCATTGTACGAGTAGATTGATAACCATAAAATTTGAGACGTTCATAATGGACAGCGTGACAGATGCCCGTCAAATTTGACGTAACTTGCACTCCTTTTTCATTATGCGTCGATCTGGAGAAAAAAATATCGTTACGCAAGAGTATTCCGAATTTTATGGATATCGATACAATGCAACAAAAGAGGTGATGCTAGTTCAATAATGGAGGCGTCTCATATTTTAGAGCCCAATTATAACTCGTCATAATTCGTGAAAAGCCAGCGAGCGCAATTAAAAAAAAAAAATGAAAGAAACACGCCAACTGATAAGTCAGCATCTCCCGATCTCTCGTATCCGAAAAGCTATACATATACATCGCGGCTATATATGTCTGTCGAGAAAGAGGAGAAAGAGTGGAAAAGAGAGAAAGAGAGAGAGAGAGTAGTGGTAGTGGTAGTAGTGGCATCGCCTCCACATTTTATCTGTAACATACACATGCATACAACTCCGAGTCTTCGTTTTCCCCCTCTTTCTGCCCCTTCCACGAACTGCTGCGCGGCTATGCTCTCTCTCTCTCTTTCTCTCTCTCTCTTTTCTCTTTTACTCGAGCGCGTATATACCACACGTACACCCAATGCAGGCGAAAATAGGCAGGTACTTAGCGACGACGAATCAACGTTGATTTAGGGCGTGTTACCGAGGCCACCGCTGCTGCCGCCGCCGCCGCCGCCACCACCGACGTCGTCGTCTTCGTCGGTGTATATCACGTCGCGGTACACCAATATACATGTATATATATAAGCGCGATACACTCACACAGACGTGTACGATCGAAGCGCGGCTGGGCGTAATAGTAACAGGTGTTTTTCGGAGCGGCTCGTTACGCGCTCTTATATATTATTACGTGTATATAGATCGCGCTGTAAGTTTTGAAGCTGGATCGGAGGTGTCAAGGAGTGGGCGCCTGATCGGTGCGAGCGGATTTAAATAAATCTTATTATTGCAACACATGGCGCGCGTGAATTACATTGTTTACGCGTGTGCATTTTCGCGCCTTAAAAACCATAAGAGAAGATGGATTATTTTCCATTCACGATTCCATCATTAATTTTCATTAAATAATAAGTATGCAGCTCTTATTGAAATTTCATTTACTGATCTGTATTAAACCGCATGACGTATCATATGACTTTTCGATATCTAACATTTTTATGTGCATTAATATTTGCTCGCTCGATAAGGTTGAAAATTCACCAGACGATCGTATATGCTAAGTGGTACGATCATTCTCGTCTGCGTACGCTATACTACGCTCATACGAGTCAGTTAGTGCCTAAGCAAACATCGGAGTATCGTATGGACTGATCTGCAGTAATGAAGAGACCAGCCTTATAAGTATGAGTGTGTGTGTGTAAACGCGCACTTGACACCGCGGCCTGCGCGGTGACTCCAAAGTACGTTCCAACGTAGACTACTACGTCGAACGCGCGAGTCTACGTAGATTTTTATAAGTGCCCGTATGATTATATTAATAATCTCAATTAGCTGCCTTCGATTTTTTATGCCCTTACCGAAAAAACCATCCGCGAGACAGATCGTTTTACAAGGCGCACGTGTTCATATATGCTCCTGCTGCTGTTATAAATGGTATACATTCTCGCATATTATGAGCACACATATATGTAGAGCGAATCTTTCTTAATAATCGATGCAGTTGACTGCTGCCTGCCGCGGTCGTCCTTCTCCAAAGTATGTATGCCAAGTTATATACATTCAAGTGTATATGTGTGAGGCTCACCTCAATGGCCATTGTTGCGGGTGTGTGTGCGCCGCTGCTGCAACTGCTGCACGCTCTCTCTCTCTCTCTCTCTCTCTTCACATATCTCGCGCGGCGATACATATTATAACTACAAGTCGCCCTTCGCTGCGCTGCGCCGCGCGGCACAAGAACAAATGCGCCCCACCACCATCAGCGAAGCCAAGCGAAGAAGAACAGAAAAAAAAAGAACGAAAATAAAATAAATAAGGCAGAAAAATCGCGAGAACGTCTCGCAGCGGAGCTCGCGATTTTCACTTTTGACCCACGCGCGCGCACGGGCACAATATTATAAACCGAGAGCGTACCTCTCTGTCTCTCTCTTTTGCTCTCTGTTTCACTCTCTCTCTCTCTCTCTCTCTCTATATCGCGGTATGTACGCGCGCGCCTTATAAGAGCGAGCTCTGGCTGCTGCGGCCAAAAGGTATGCGATGATATCTCTCGCTCTGCGTCCCGAGAGGAGTCGGAGAGAGAGAGGTAGCGCAAAACCTCTCCGTGAGTCCATATGTGCTGCAGTATATGAAAAGGGTGTAGTTTGACCAGAGATTTTATATGTATTGTTTCGCGGCTCAGGAGAGAGAAAGAAGCTCTGAGGTCGGTTCTCTCTCTCTCTCTCTCTCTCTCTCTTGCGCTTTGACTCAAAGTCTCCATGACAGAGATTTAATGTTGCAGCAGCAGTACCTACACACACACACTCTTCCTTTCATACCTTTTTACCTTAGTATAATATTATATATGCACGTTCGTTGCGTCCGTTTGATTTATGATAAGTTTCGTGCTCTCGAATTACTCCCTCACTCTTTCTCTCTCTTTCTTTCTCCACGCGCTCAATTAGCATAATTTCGTGCGCGCACGCGCTAGTGCGGTTACATTGATTTTTCTTTGGTTTCGAAATTAGAAAAAACTCTATATTAATATTTTAGTAATAGATATAATATGTGTTGATGCGCGCCTAACAAAGATGGTCGTAAAAATTGAGGTTTTCACGTGTTATAAGTCGCACCTCTATCTAACACGGTTTTCTACAGTCGATCGTACTAACGCTCGTCAATCATATCTTAATAACTCTATATAAACCTAATAAAGGTAGATCTAACTTCGACCACGCCTGAGTGTAATAATCTTACCACCGAAACATCGTATAAACGACATCGTTTTAATTTATCATACGAGTATAAATCTCACTCGCGTGCCAGTAAAACAAATCACGGTATACACATCTCGCACCTTTATATTACAGAAGCGATCGTGAAAATATTTACATTATAAAAGTAACAACGCGATGAAAAACTCGCGTGTGTATTAAATATAAATAAATTTGCTCGTGCCACGGAGGCACGTGGGCACGTGGATGAAAATAAAAAAAAAACGAAGGAAGAGTCAAAAAAAAAAAAGGAAAGACAGAGACCAACGTCAAAAACAGAGGAAAAAAAAGGGTGGACTCTCTGCGTCGTGACCGGCGATGCTCTCTGGCTGTTCGACTGCAAAGCAAAAGAGAGAGAGAGAGAGAGAGACCACCGATGCCCATGCGCGGAAAGCTACATTATATATATACACATTATATATATACACACACCTGATTTACATATTGTCCACCGTTTCATATATAGTTCTCTTTCTCTCACAGCAGCAGTACATACACAGCTCTGCGCTGCAGCCAAGAGCAGCGAAAGAGCAGCATTGCGTTTTTGTCTTTTCTTTTGGAATGCCGTCTTCTGCTTCTTCTGGGCTCGCTCTTCTCTCTCTCTCTTCCTTTTTTCTTGTCCGCGGATGCAAGCAAAAACGCTAAAGAGTGCAGCAGCAGCAGCAGCAGCCATGCTCAGAGCAGAGAGCTTCGAAGGATCGTTGCGCAGGGCGCGCGTACATATTCACATAGACCGATGCTTTATCTGCTCACTCGAGGCCGTGCGAAG
The DNA here is from genome assembly GCA_902732785.1 of Trichogramma evanescens. Classification (NCBI taxonomy): domain Eukaryota; kingdom Metazoa; phylum Arthropoda; class Insecta; order Hymenoptera; family Trichogrammatidae; genus Trichogramma; species Trichogramma evanescens. Next base: position 21,890 of record CACVKI010146257.1, read on the forward strand.
AGGGCATTTATGTGTATTATTATATTATACCTTATATACGTATACTGGTATTTTGCCCATTTCGTGCCTGGGCTGAATCAGTTTTTCTTTGATTTCGTCGACGCGTGGCCAGAGCTACATGAATGTATACCTGATTATGCACAAAGATCTCTAAATCATTTACCGATCTCGCGACGCGTGGCGATCGATTTAAATTTGAATGGAGTCCGGCAGCTGCTACGTTTAATTATGCGTTATTAAAATACTTAAATAATATTGACGATCGCTCGATCGGCATATATAATAGCGCAACGGGCGGCGATACGTGTACGCGCGCGCGACTCGACTCGACTTGTCCGTACACCTATCCTACAGAGCAATGGCAATAAAAGCTCCATATAATATATAAAACACGTACTTCTATAATGTAATGCCGGCATGCGCCGGGCGCGTGTGCGTGCCTACGAATTACCGAATTAAGCGAAGAAAAAAAAACACACAAAAAAATGTAAAAAAATGTTTAGAGATGTAAATTAAAGGCGAGTGCGTACGCGTGCGGGTGTCCGTTTTTTTCTTCATCTTCTTCTTCGACTTCTTGTGTTTTAATGCGCGCGCGTATCGATTTAAATATGTCTGTATTATAACGTGTAAAAATTCGGGAGGCCCAGGCGTGAACGGAGGAGGTGACAATTTCACTGTATAATACACGCGTACAATATATGTACGCACACGTATTTATCGACAAAAAAATGTATCGGAGCCGCTATCGACTTCGCTACACGTCTTTATAGATGTATTATTGGGAAATTAACGGCGATCGCGACGCGCCTCATTCGAATATGAAAAGAATTAATTGCAGCACATCGACGCAGAATAACATTTTTTTTTCTTATTTTTTACAAGTTTTTACGTGTATAATAGAGGCAACAACGCGTCAGATAAGTAGTCTATATAACGCGATCTGTGTATATTAAATCGGTTTTGGCACACTATGGGCAGCTGGGGTACTCGATTCGCGCGCGCGATTGCTATTATAATCGCATCAGTCGCGTGCTTTGAAAAAAAATCAATCGAAAGAAACACACAAAAAAACAAGAAAATTGAAAGAAACGATCGAAAAAAGTTCAACGACACTTGCTCTCCGCGTCTGTACGTGTATGAACTTTTGTCATCCGTGTGTCTGTGTGGGTATATTTCGCCGGTGTACCTCGCATCGAGGCGCTATCCAGCGAACCACCAACGTCGATCTCCTTCTCGGCTAAAGGCTCCTGTTTTGCAGCTCCTTAAAATCCTCTCTCTCTCTCTTTCGCTCGTCGAGACTCTCTTTCCACCTCGTGCTGCATCCACACACACATATATATCGAGAGGGGGCTCACACGTGACAACGTGACCACCACTAAATACCTGTCATACAAACACATATACACGTATTGTATGCAAGCTGTTGCAATGGTCCAACAGGATCGTCAACCGAATGGCCAATAATCGAAGGAATCCATTTAAAAACTTTATATAAATGATTGATTTCGTTCCTATATATATAATGCGTGGCCAAAAGTGATTACTCATCGTCGATTATCCGCGCAAATTAATCCTTTTAAATGCCCGATGAACCGAAATATATTTAGTATTATTCTCCTCGACACCCCGAAATCATTAACATCACTCTCTTTGGTCTATTCGTTACGTAGCTCCTATAAATAAAAACAGGAGACACAAGTGTAATTATACGATGACATTGAAAATTCGAAGACACACACCATAATACACACACACGGTGCAGCGTCTTTATAATATCGAGCTGTGTGTGTATGTGTGCTGCCTTGGATCCTGACCCTCGAAAGTAATGGCTATTAGTGGTTGGCCGACCGATAACGCGCCGCTCGAGGACCGGAATTCGCTTTAAATACCTTCGCTCTCGAGAGCTAATGCACGAACGAATCGTCTTTGTCGTCTTTGTCGTCGTCTTGTCTCTTGGCGCAACGCAACGCAACGATCGAGTCACACCGCAATAAATCGCGCGCCCAAAAAGCTCGGCGTGTTATATGCACCGTGAGATTAAGAAAGCATCGAGGACCCCTATACATAACGATATAATAATATGGATTCGTAAGTATATATGATATGCTAATTTTCTTGCGTCGAGCGAGTCCTAAGTCCTGCGCGCAACGGAATCTTAGCGAAAAAGGAAACGAAAGAGATCGTGGGCGCGTGTCACTAGGCGGCTTTTTTTCCTGTGCCGCTCACTCGTCGATCGACTCCGAGAGAGAGGCTTTTACGAGAGGCTCTAGGTGTGCTAAGGCTGGCCGGTTCTTATGTGATACACGCATTTTTCGACATCGTCGGTTCCTTTATCATCTCTCGCTCCTGCACCTCAATTAGTCGTCGACGCACGCGCATTATGCGTACGAATGCGAGATACACACACACACGCACGCACGATTTTCAGCTGTTGCTTCGTCGCCCGGGGGTTACTTCGTTTTCGGACTTGTACTACTGGACAAAGCAGTACATAAATCTCATATTAATATGATGGATCGTATACGAGAGCATTATTTTAATTTTTAATTTTAATATATACTCGATGTATATTAGCAGCAGAACACCAGCAGCAGCAGCAGTGAGCAGGCCATTTATTGATGGTGCAGCAGCAGCAGCAGCAGCTCCGCGTGACCAGATGTCGTGTCTCGGGCTCAAAAAGTTCCGATATTATAGCGGCGCTCGCGTCAACTCCACGAGTATATTAATTTAACGATTAGTAAAACAGAGAAAGACAGAGAGAGAGATCGGATCTCTGCACCTAATATCCACGTTAGAAAATTTCATTTTCTTTTTCTCTCTCTCTCTCTCATTTTTTTCTTCCTCTTTTTACTTGACGATTCGTACGAAACACTGATTTCTATGTCGCGCGTTACTTTTTTTTACCGCGTAACTTTTAAGCCATTCATGGAAATGAAAGGAACAGAGAGAAGATAAAGGCAGTAAAAATGTCAATCTCGCGCGCGCGCGCATTCCGATGCTGAATTGTTCGGGTCCGCGCAACTTCCGGTGACATTACGCGAGTTGTAATAAAAAAACACCGTATATACATAAAAACAAAAGAAAAGCAAAAAGTTTTCTATTAATTTAAAATCACCTGCCGAGCGCTTGATTTGCATGTCTCAGCCTCATGGAAGCTCGTACGTTACGATATTTATTTTATATACATAATCGTTTCGCCACGGCAATTTAATTGCTCCTCTGCCGCGCGTCTTTTAGGGCGAAACTCGCGTGCCCGCCTACTGTCCGCGGCGGGTCTATCAATCCTCTCCTCGTCAGTTTCACATAAAAAATAGATAGACAGGAAAAGAAATATTATGTATGTATCGCATAATCCCAACTGATCATCCCATGCGCCGCCGAGAGTAGCGCGAGAATCGCAATGTATTTAATATAGACACACGGACCAATACCGAAATGATTATCGAAATACGTGTGCGCGCGCGCGCGTCGTGTATATTATTACGCAGTATTAGTTCGAGGAATAATCCGGTCTATAACCGTGTGGCGCGGAATTCCTTTGCCTCCTTTTTTTCTCTCTCTTTCTCTCGTTTACTCTCTCACTCTCTTTCTCGCTCTTGCTCGCTCGCTGCGTGAGCTCGCGCGCGTCGTCTTGGTCGTCGTCTTGGTGTTCGCTGCGCCGTGTGCTTTTTGGTAACAAAAAGCGAAGAAGCGATGAAGTTGTCGTCGCGCGTGAATATGGAAATGCCTTCCATATAATAATGTGCTATATTGTGCGCGCGCGGCGTGCGGTCGCTCGTTGCCTCCTGATCCCGAGCGCGCGCGCGCGCGCCAATATTAATATACTTACGTGTCAAGATTCTTCGCGGTCAGTAAATAAGAATTTATTGAATTTCATAATTGAGCTCTTTCTCGTCTGACGAGATAGATATCCCTACGATCAAACGTGCGAAGGCTCTTCTTTTTATCAGCAGCTGCAGCGAGCGCAATTTTTTCCCTCTCTCTCTCTCTCTCTAATTTTTCAGGTTTGCTTATTGGACGATTTATGGCTACCGATTTTTTTTCCCGACGCGTCGCCAAAATTTTTGTGTATATAAGGCGCATTATATAATATCGAATCCTGCAATCTCGATTGAGTTGTAAAAACATGTGTTTACGATAAGATATATATGCACACGAGTCCATGGCTGCTACGATCTGGTAATATCTGTCCCGATCGATTCGCAACACACGGGGACTGATTGAGATAAAAACACGCATTTTTCGAGGCAAAATTTGCACGGATCGAAATCTAAATTTGGAGGCGCGTGTGTCGCGTATATTATATTGTATGTGTATAAAAAAGCCGGCGACTTTTTTTCCTCCGTTGACTTGTAAAATTTAAATCATAATTTATTAACGCGGTGTATTTTGACTGTCTCTCAGGCTATGCGTTATATGGCAAATTAGCTTGGATTAAGAATCTTTTAAATTAAAAATTCGACCTTCCGAAGAGCTAGCTCGAGAGAGAGAGAGAGAGAGAGAGAGAGAGAGACACGTACACGTATCCTAGCTAGCGATAATGTCGTTTTTGAAATAACGACAACAACAACAACAAAAACACAAAAAATCCCAATAAATACTCGTTTGAGCTCGACCCGACAAACACCTCGCAAAATTACACTAGTGCACCGATCAGCAGCAGCAGCCTGGGAAAAGCGCGCAAGTATAAAATCGCAGAAATTGGCGTGCACGAGTCGACGATCGGCGTGATGATCGGTATACGAAGCGAGTAAAACAAAAAAAAAAGGAAGGAAGAGAAAAGAGGTTACGCTCGTCATCGCGTCGGTAGCAGAAGCTGTACACAGGATCGGCGTCAAGTCGTTTGCAGCTCGTATATATACCTTTTCACGGGCATCAAAACCCCCAAACACACAGACGAATCTGCTTCTTCATGCCGTATAAAAATACTAAGTATATAAAAAACGGCGCGGTGCGCGCGAGCTGCGGAGAAAAAAAAGTACATTTATCTATATAGTCCTGCGAGACTCGAGAAGCATATTTATACATCCGAGAGAGAGAGAGAGAGAAAGGGAAGGCACATCGTGAAGAGAGAGAGAGAAGAGGAAGAAGAACACAAGGACTAACAAGGCGAAATTAGTCGCGCGCGCGCGAGCGAGCGAGTGCGACTCTCTTGGCCGCCGTCGTCGTCGTAGCAGCAATGCACACAGGGCCAGTCATGGAATTGGTAACGTGAGACACACCGAGCAGAAAGAAAAACGAAGTGGAAGATGCGAAAGAGAGAAAGACGAGAGAGTAGAGTAGAGTGTATATATAGGAACCGATAGCGATCTCAGCGACTCGCACACACACACACACACACTTGCGGGACGAATTTTGGGTGCTCGAGAGCTCGAGCTCGACGGCAAAAGCTGCGGCGGTGCGATGATAATCGAGATTCACGTGTGTGAGTGTTGTGTGCGTCTGCATCTGCGCGCGATCCTTGAAATGCGTTGCGTTCGTTGCAGCAGCAGCAGCAGCAGCAAATGAAACGATGAAGAAGAAGAAAAGAAGAAGCTGCTGCTGCTGCTGCTGCTGATGGTTGAGAGAAACTGAATGGGTTGAGACTCATATTGTTGGGCACGCTTATGTATATAGGTGAGATTGATGCGCGCAGATGCGGAGATTGAAATATGCTCCCCCGTTAGACGTCTCGCGGAGGCTGCGCGTTCGATGACGTTTCACGCGTCAGTAAGGAATAGGAAAATTTAAGAAACAAGATTTTGAATCACAATCAAATTTAGAAAAAATCACTATATAATTGCTACATCTGCTGGTGTCATAATTGATTGAATTATACACAATTTTCCAAAACGAAAGGGAAGAATCAAAGAAGATCACAATGAAGAAACAATGTAGGGTGACAGTTTAGTTTGATTCATTCATTATGAAAAAGATCATGACTCATCTTTACAGAAAAATTATTGGTCCCCCAAGGAATTGTTCGCTTTCAATGTAATTTTCGAATTCGCTTGATTGACTTACATTTCCTCGAGTACACTAGAAGCATATCCCCTTTAAATACCAATTAACGACGCTAAATTGTTGTTTTATAGTATAGGCTTGCATCGAAATTGAAAAAAAAAGATTGCTTAAACGACGGGTGAGATCATTCATCTCTAAAGTAAACACGATTATAATAGGTGCCGAGTAAATACCTCTCTCTTGAAAAAAAAAAAAACAACAAACGAATAAAAATACTCGCATACCTCGGATCGAAACGGTTATATATCTATTTCGTCTCTCTCTCTCTCGCAGCGATGTACATCAACAAAGCGGATAAAAAAAAAGGGAAGAATCAAAGCTCGCACGAATGGAATGCGCTCTACCTACCTACCTACCTACCCCCGCGCTCGCTCGCGAATGCGGGAGTACTGTCCTAATTACTTTTGGCTGCCGCGCGCTAAAAAGGATGCCCGAAATATTTCAATCGAGTGCAGCCAGCCCGCGCGCGCGCACACACACAAACCTCGAGGACCAAATGATCGAGGACTCACACAGACACACACTTGCGGGAGAACAACAACGAGTCTCTCAACTGCTCGTGCGGCTCGATGAATGAGCAGCAGGAAAAAAGGTAAAAATTTTTTTTTTTTTCCAAACTGCGGCTCCATGAGAGACGTCTTGATTGTAGTACGTGTATGCGTGTGCGTGTGTGTGCATAAACGAAGATCCGAGCTAATTGTTTAGCGAATCGATCCCTGCGAGTACAGCGCTCGGGGAGGTATAATATATTGTACGGAGCGCACGAGCGACTATTATTACGCTTGTAAGTAGCCGTTTATGCTTGCGGTGCACTACTCGTAAGTACTTTCACGAGCCGGCAGCTTCCCGTATTTATCCCGAATTCCTCGATTAGCGCGTGGTTATGGCGGGCGGCATAAATAAATCCACTCGAATTAATGAGAAATAATCATGGATTTGATTAGCTCGAGCGTTACGTTACGTGCGCGACGATTTTGTCGATAGACAGACAGAGAAATTGAGAATTCACACTTATTGCTGGACGCTTTACTTTGAAAAAAAAAAAAAGATGCTCTTCATGCGCCATACATCGATCGATCGATCATGCTAGTGCCGTTGCTGCTGCTGCTGCTGCTGCTGCTGTATGGGAGAAAAATGACTCCGGACATTTGACTTGTATAAACCGAGCGACTTCTGTTTCTTTCGGGGCATTTAAATCGACGAGAATCCGTGGTTGGAACGCGACGACGACGACGACGACGACGACATATATTTGGAGATGCGTCCGCAGTCTTGGTGAATTTCGATCACACATTTACTCACCGCGTTGTGCTATAGATACTACAGATAGATTGCGCGCGATTCGATGTCACCCGAAGTGTGAAGCTGTTGGCTTGTCGTCGACGGAAACGCCAATTATGTAAAATTATATCACGCGCGCGCGCGCGCAAGAGAGATAACAGAGAGAAGAAGATGTATATATTCGATGAAGTAACCGCTGATGTATGTGTCACCTTTTCGTCACGCTCCACGCATATAGCAGCAGTATCGATCGACACGCCATAATGTGACGCGGAAAATCGTATAACAATGTAATTTACATACTCGTGTACCCGTGTCAAAAACAGAAATTCGGTGTACGTACTAACGAGCTGGTACACTTACCATATTAGTTAATTAGATGCAGCCATTAAAACACATATAAATATAAAAATCCGTATCGGATCTCGCCTCGTGTGTGTATAGTCGGCTTCAGCTTCTTTGAAAGGAAAACCACAAGTTTTACCGCGTATTAGACACAAATCATGAGCGTATCACGAATTCAGTTACCTTTCTCCTCTTTTTTTTCTTTCTTTCTTTCACGGACATTACTCATATTATATGTATATACATCGTGTTTCGGAAGAAATTTATGTAGTTCCATCAAACTCGGCGAAATCGTGTATTAAATATATTTATATATTTTTTCTATCGATTTGCAAACGCATGAACGAGAAATAAAAAATTAAGAAAAAAAAATACGAAAAAACCGGTCTGTTTGCGAACCGAAGTTCCATACACTGCTCGTGGTCGTCGTCGCGGTGGAATGCAATAACCCAACACACTCGCGATTGTATAGACATGTAATGATTTTTCGGAGGATATGATCGGTAGTACACAAATCGTCTTTCTCTCTCTCTCTCTCTCTCTCTGTTTGAGAGGAAGCGACGACACGCGTGTGTACTACATATACATAGACTCTCGGGGTCGAGTACGTATGTGTGTATGTGTCAACACATATCTGCACGATACTTACAATAATAATACTACGCGTATGTGTACGTACGCGCGCGTGCTCTCGCGCATTTTGCGCGCCGCCGCGCTGTTTGCCGAAACTGTTAGCTCTCGCGGTGATGATTTTTGTTTCGGGCTTGTGCTTTCACGACGTCGAGAGTCCGCTTAATAATACAATACACACATAATATCTTTGGCCGCGCGTGTATTAACCACGTCCTTAAGTCGTCGTCGTAGTCGTCTCTCTTTACCGGTGAATTTCCGCCTTTTTTCGTTTTTGCTTTTTGCTGTTTTTTCTTTTTTTTTTTTGCTTTGTTTCTGCGTGCCTTGGAGTGGTCGCGGCCCGATGCGACAAGCTCGACCCGCCGCCGAGGTGTCAATGTTTTACCTAGGCATTATGGCAGCGGTGATTTCCTAAGAAGAAACGGAAGTGTACTCACTGATAGCCTCGCACAGCTTCATGAGGCTATATAGCCTAGCTCTGCGTGCCTCGCACCAAATCTTTAATGTGCTAATGCCGCAAGTCGTATATATAGCGCCCTGTTAACGGTGAGAATCGAGGCTTCGTCATATACAAGTTTTAACATTATTAACGAGAGAGAGAAAAAGAATATGCTTATAGCGTGTCTGTGCTCGCGTATTATTTGCCGTGTGCTTGTTTTCTTTTTTCGCCGAAAGCTTCTACATCGATATTATACATTATAACTACTAGTATACTACTCGCGATCGACCACGACGACGACGACGACGACGATCATAAGAAAAGAGAGAGAGAGAATTGAAGAAGAGAGAAAAAAATTTCGTATTCATCGAAATGAAATATTTACGCGATTTTATATACACGTAGTATATATATTGGCTCTCGACGATCACGCGAAGAATGTCTGAACTTGGCCTTAAAGCATTATGCGAATATACGTGTAAAAGCACAGACAACAAGAGGTCTGGTAGTAGACAAGGCGATTTTTTTTTTGACATTAGGAATTGCGGAGAGGGATTAGGACGGTTTGTACGTGTGTGGTTTTGGTTTTTTTTTTGCGTAATAATAAATTCAAGTATGTAATTTCAATGATTGAACGATCTTTGGTTTAATACTATACAATAGGGGACGAGGAATCTCTTCGCGAGATTCTCTCTAAATCTTTACAATTTTTCATTTCATTTCATTTAAATCTTGCGTTATTTGTTTTTATAAATAATAATTTATAATTTTTTATCTCTCTTTTTTATCTATAATCTGGGATTCCATTTCGACGCTATTTACAATATACATATAAATTTGTATTGTGTTTAAAAACGACAAATTCGAATAATTTTTCGCTACTAGACGTAATATTATATTATATATATAAATCAACACTTTGATCGTGACCTTTGCAAAAAAATTGACGTGACTCTGTGTGTGTGTGCGTTTGATCGAGCGGCGCTCGTAGTGCAAGTTACAGCGCCGACACCCACTCGTCCGCTCGGTTGTCGTCAATTTTTTTTCTTCTTCAACTTCTTGCATCTTATCCACATCGGACGATAATCGTCAAGAGAAATCACGAAGACAGAGCTCGATACGTGGTGCACAATAGTGATATGCGTGTGAGAAAAATTATACTATACATAGGCAAAAAAAAGTACATGCGTGCTTCGTTTGTTAATTATAGAAGTAACACATCTGCGCGTAAACGAGTTCTAACACAGTGTTTGTACATAATTACAAATAGGAGACGATGCTTTCTTTTTTTATTCAAAAAAATTGTTCTTTTTTTTTTGCATACTTCCAACTATTTTCAAAGATGTTTTACAAAATAAATTTCGATTACAAAGACAAAACAACATTCGTCGCTCTCGGGCAAAGTATATAATAACATAATGCGCTTGGTATTCACACACATACGTACACATGCACACACAAGGGATAGTAACAAAATTCGTTCGATTTCATCGTGATAAAAAAGGGATGTACAAAAAAGAACATATACAATTATTAACGAAAAAAAAATATTGATCTAAAAACGTGATAACCACACAATCGATTAGACGGAGAGACACATTCGAACACACACGGTCGAGAGTGCGAGCGAGGCTGGGTCGACTCGGAGGAACATCATTTCCATTTTGTAAATTTTTTTTTAGTTTCAATACTTTTTTGTGTTTCGACGATTATGACGAATCGCCCAAGATTTTTCCTTATTACGAAATTAAAATGCCTAATTTTTGTCGAAAACTCTTTGTTTTCGCTCTCTGTTTTGCTGTACACGAATTATATTCACATATAACTCTTTGTTTTTAATATTTATAATTTGCTCGCGCAATAGCTTCTTCCCTTTTCATTAAATTTTTACAATTTCGAGTTTTTTTAAAGCCATCTCAACATTATATGCGGCGCGTCGCGTTGCTGCTCTTTGACTATCATCATCATCGAGAGTGAGAGAGAGAGAGAGAGACGAGACGAGCTCACCGGTTATATCCTCTTTCTCGCCCACTTTTGACTTTTGCCGCGGCACCTCTCTCACAAGTTAAAAAGAACAAAATAAAAGAAGTTATTGACAGAATATAAAACGAGTCTCGCGAGTTAAAATCTTAAACCTCTTTTTTTTTTACTTCGTTTCGTTTTTACGACAAAATTTTCTCGAATCCGGAAAAGTTAAAATCACAAGTAAAAAATAAAAACAAGAAGGTACGTTGCGACCGTTAAAAATAAGAAACAGAATGATGATCGTGTGTCAGCAACGCGACTCGTTCCTTTTTGTTTCTTATACACGGAATAAATTGCCTAAAAATATTTAATAATATACTCCATTCATCTTACATTTCAAATAAAAATCGCTTCTCTCTTTGCGCCGACTGGGTGCGATTCTCTTTCTCTTTGAATTTATACGCCTAAATTATTTACAATTTCATCGCACTCGATACAT
>CACVKI010146257.1:33489-117083 GCA_902732785.1 Trichogramma evanescens
GGGTACATTAAAAAATCAAACTTGTTCATAGTTGCTCGAAATCTCTCTCGCAATGTGCGCTCGCGAGGGCGCGGCGCATTCGTTATCTTCATATATATTCTCTAACAATTATAATCGATCCGTCACGATCTATCTATGTACAAATGCTCTTTCCAAATAACAACGGGAAAAAAGAAAAAGGAAGGACGAATAAAATTTTGCTCAACGTATACCGCGCGAGATTTCAATCGGTATGTATGAAAAAGATTTTACGCTTCCGTTCTGGGGCCGACGATGCTTTCTTAGCTTCGCGGAAAGCATCGCGCGAAATCTTTGCTCGCGCGCGCGCGCACGGATATACGCAAACACACAGTTATCCGTATGTGTAAAGGCATCGCCCGCGTGCTTGCGGTCCAGAGTGTCAGTCAGTCGGCATTTTTTTTTGTTTTTCTCGAGATATCTCATACCTCGCGCGATCGCGACGATTGAAAAAACTGATAACTTCGTTCTTTGATGACGATTCCCCGCTTGACATTGACGCTGCGTTGCTTCGAGAGGGAATCGGAAGAAATTATCACTTTTACATCGTCTTTTTTTTTTTTTAATTAATCATGGTATCTCGCAGCACGAGCCTTTGGATCGAACGTTGCGTATATCGCATGCGCGCGCGTGGTGGTGATGATTCGAGCGCGTAAAACAGCGAAAAAAGTTAAAAAGTTACAATCGAGATAGAAGAGTGGGGGAAGAGAGAAAATAGAAAAGGGCAATTAAACTATCTATATATTCACACCGATCGCTTAAAAATCAATTACGACACATGCGGATACGCACCAAATGAAAATTCTTCACTTTTCATGAGGGTAATTTTTTTTTTAGGGTCGATGATATATCAAAAGCCAGTTTGGTTCTCTTGGTATATCGCGAATTGCACTAAATTAGTCGTCGTCGCCCGCTCTCTCCTACGCGACGATTTTTCCCTTTTTTTCTCCTTTCACGACACTCACTCGCATACAGACAGACTGAAGCTCTGGGGATCCAGATCCAACGTTGTATCCGCACAAAAAAAAACCTCCTTCCTTTTTTTTTCTTCTTCTTGTCGCGCGTGCGTGTGCGTTTGATTCCGCGGCCATCGGGGCAGCAGGGGCAGGTGCGGGTGCGAGTCCTCGTCGCGTTGTACGTAGTAGTATTCGGGGACCTCGTGTATAGTAAGTGACTCAGCGCGATACATGTATACATAGCGAGAGTCGAGAGTGTACACCTCGTCTCGTATATATAATATATGAACTTTGTCACTCTTTTTTCACGAAAGACACACACATACACAGACACACACTTTTTCCCCGCAGCCGCGACGCATATCTGCAGATGGTCTGTATTTTCGTATTGTTTACTGGAATTTTTTTTTTATTATGGTTATTCATTGATAGATGCTTGCGACGTTGTTGACGATGACGACACGATGACAAAACGGAGGGGGGGAAGAGGGTCTGCTGCCGGTGGACGACGATGATCTTCTACTTCTTCTTCTTCTTCTTCTTCTTCTCCATTACACTAATATACATAATATAATGTAGAAGCGTTGGTGCAAGCACGTGTTAACGAATTAACGGGGCAGAGAGCCGCTACGTGTGCGTGTGTGTGTGCGCGTAACACCAGCTCAGACGGACGTCCTCTGGATCTGCGAGATCAGATGATCGAACACCTCGACGATGTACTCGAGGCCGTTCATGTAGTCGCGATAGATGAGCCAGTCGCGCAGATTGCGATAGGTCGCGCTGGTCCACATGTTGCGATACTCCTCGGGCATGATGTCGCGATCGATGTCCTCGCGCTGGGGCACGTTGCGCTCGGCCAGGGCCATCTGTACCTCGCACAAGACCTACACGAAATCCAGGGCAGAAAAGGATAGGCGAGAAACGCCGATATTATTATGATGTTTGAGTTGAGCGATTAAGAGTATTGTAGAGTGAAAGTATAACGATTTCCACACTCGGATTTTTTTTTTCAATAAATATAATAAATCTATAATAGAAAACCGGGGAGAGTGAGAGCAATACCGGTAAAGGCATAAAAAGTCGAGTGTATAATCTATAAAAGCTGGCAATAGTTCGCTTTCCGGAGACCCCCGGAGTCTTTGAAAATATATCCATTACGATTGCGCGGCGCAGTCAGTCAGGCGCGAAATCGTTTTTAAGGCTAAAACCTAAATGGACCGCGACTCGTAGCAATATACAATTAAAAATGATTTTTCCAGCAAAAGTAATTAACGCGCACGCGCTTGGAAAAGAGAACAAAGATAGAGAAAAAAGATGTTTATGTATTTGTATATAGAAAAAAAAAGAGGAAAAAAGGAGGATAATTTACCGATCGCAGATGATTCTCCATGTCCTTGAACTCCTGCTGGAAGGCGAGCGCGTTGTCCTGCTGGTCCCAGGCGACCTGCTCCAGGCCGACCGCGTAGCGCTGCAGGTACTCGTACACGTTGAGCAGCGCATTGTCGAGCTGCGTTTCGCGCAAAAACAGAACGGGACGATTAGCTTGGGTATCGAGAAACAGTTCCGGGGTATAGTCGTGCCGCAGCACGTAACCCACCATGCGCACGTCCAGCTTGTCGAGATAGTCGAGACCGAGGGGCTCGCCCAGCTGCTTGGGTATCTGCGCGAGGCCCGGCAGCCAGTCGTAATGGTTGTCCTTCCAGGTCAGGTGCAGATCCTTGAAGTCCGTGCCGAATGTGCGCTTGATCTGTTTTGAGAGAGAAAAGAAAAAGAAAGGGAGACGAAAATTAGTTCGAGACTCGTCGTTAATTTATATTTTTCATATATATGTATATAGCAGAGCAGCGTATAATATACGCGAATTTAATGATCTCCCCGAGACTCGCATTACGTACGATGTGTATAAAACGGCAATCAAGCGGAGAAGGACACACGTATGTGTGTGTGTTTGCGAGTCTGCTACAGATTTAATGACAAAGGTCGCGTTTAGCGCGCAACATGGCGATCGCGCGCGCGCGCACCGGAATTAAAGGTCTGACCGTGCCGCGCGCGCCGCCCTTTTTCGCATTGTATATAGGCACTGATAGGCGGCGCCTTGGATACATCATAAGCGGCGATGATCCCCACGTATATGCTGCGTGCATTATATATACGAAAGCACCGACCGGCCGACCGACCGGAACTGGAACATTATGTGTGTCTTGTGTGTGCGACGATGATGATTCCCCAATGGAGTTTGCACGCGCCTATATTATACGAGGAGAGATAGATATCTGTATATATAGAGGCTCGTGTGCGCGCAAAGCAGCACTACTCATCGCACATATTTAATATTTGCTCATCTTGAAGTATGCCGCGCGGCGAAACTTATAATATACGCGCGCCGGAGCTCGTGCAAAAGGTGAAATCGTCGTCGTCGTCGCAGAAGAGTAAACCTGTGGGAATCGAACCCCGAGACAACTTCGATTTTTCGACTTCGCACTCGGCTCCAAGTTTTTTTTCTTTTAAACAGAGAGAGAGAGAGAGAGAGATGAGTTCTAGAAGCAGCGCGGCAGCAGCATCGGCAGCATGACGTGGGGGACGACGACGTCGTTGCGGTTGCGAATATCTGGGCCCTATAAGTTCGACGAGCGCGTCGAGTATTTATAGGTATGTAGAGAGAGAGAGAGAGAGAGAAGAGACGCGTCTCTCTCTCTCGTTCGTTCGGGTAATTTTAGGGATTTGAAAGTGTTTTTTTTTCTCTCTCTCTTGCCAAGAGAGCTCGGGTCCAGGGCCAGCAGCAGCAGCAGCAGCAGCAGCGGAGCTTAACTCTCTGCGGAATTCGTGAAATTGGTCGGTAATCGATGGGCCCCAATGATGATGCAGAGCAGACGAGAGAGAGAGAGATGAGGGACACAAGCAGCTCACCCGGTGTAACTATATAATATATATATAGAGTGAGAGTAGTGGCGTGTGCGGTTAAAAACGCGCAGATGAGAGAGCATAATATAACGCGGCTGCTGCTGCTGCTGCTGCTGCTGATGCCACCACCGCCGTGAGAATGTATATTTCGATACTTTTTTTTTTATACATACACCCGAAATGGTCATTCAATTATTATCAAAATTACATCTATGCGCGAGAAGAGAGACAGAGAGAGAGACGCCAGGGCGGATGAAATGCCATTCTTGCGCGATCGATCGACCGCGTTTAATTATGTTATAAAAAAAAATAATACGAGAGAGGGAGAGAGAATGAAAAGACCCGACCGATGATGATTCGAGTCTTTTTTTTTATATCGAACAATACGATGCCGCGCATTATTATAATATTATTATCGCGCGACGCGGAGAGTCGATATCCCCGGCAAAACCGCACGCAGACAGCGCGTTATGATACACACACACACACATATACTGCGCACATGGTGTGGAGTGCAAAAGAGCCAAATCCAAATGCACAGAAGGATAGATAGAAAGAGAGAGAGAGAGAGAGATATAGATGCAATCGAGCTGCGCTTCTGGGTATTTTAGTGTAGCGATATACTTAAGTATAGGCGCGAGCCAGAGAGACTTGAAGTGCACACACGAGCTCGCGCTCTTATCTTTCTCTCTCTCTCTCTTTTCTCTCTCGTATGTAGCATATAATACTTTGGAATGGCAATAATAATCGCAAGCCAGAGTATATGCACTATATGTGGGGGCTGCTGTCGAGTAAAATACATTTTTGTTTGCCGAGTGCGCAGAGAGAGAGAGAGAGGAGTCGGATTTATATAACAAACAAAAGATCAGGCAGAAGGAAGGAAGGAAATATTAGACAGAAAAGCGATTACGAGCTCGGCCTCGTCGTTAGGCGTTATAACATAATAGAGGCACGAGAGAGAGCGAGAAATTAGCAACGCAGCTAATAAAGGCGTGTGTAATGTCGACGAAAAGTCGCGCGTATATATACACATTATGAGAAACAAAATGTATCATATACGCGCGTGTGTGTGTGCGAGCTAATTGATTTTTCTGCGCGCGTCCCGACGACTTTTTAAGCTCGCAGAAGGATTTAGCGCATTATATACACCATAGCGAGCCATAGGTATAAGGTATATGATTTTGGGGAGGGAGTGCGTAGAAGTCCGAGTAGGCCTACTTCCTGTCCGAGTGTGTGTGTGTGTGTCTTTTGCTGCGAGACAAACTATAACGCCCAAGATTTGTGGTTCCTTTTTTACGATCGTGTTTCTCTCTCCCGGCGTTGTAGCGTTTCGGCGTCGTCTCTCGCACGGCACACGCACATAACACACACAATCGTAATCCAGCAGGAGGAAAGGTGCGTGTGTGCTTATACATAGCCGAAAAGGAAGAATATAAGAATATTATATGCACGGCACAGAGGATTTTTACGAGAAGGAGAGAGAGAGAGAGAGTGACTGACTCTAGCTTGCTATACGCGTTATCGCAAATGTCTTTATGGGGAGGGATTTGTTTAGTCTTCTTTGATTTATCGCTTCGAGACTTCTTCGCGTCGCGGTCGCGCGCGACGATTTTTAGTCGATACCATACAATAATAATAATAATAATTTCTAATGTCTCGGGAGCCACAAGTGTAGAATGTATATCCAGATAGAGCAAAAGAAGAGTGAGACATAAAGTGCAAGAAGAAGAAAAAATAAGTCGCGGGAGTGAGAGAAATTGTTATGAGAGCGCTAGCGTTGGCATTCGTCGAAGAACGTGCAGCAGTAAGCAAATGTGAACCTGTAAGCCGCGTCCGCAGCGGTGAGTCGAGAGAGTCGTAGCCGAGCGCGTTTCGGGTGACACAGGATGTTTACACATGTAACCGATTTGTTCGCAAAAACGCCAATGCAAGTACTTTTTTTCTCTCTCTCTCTCTCTCCTATTCGCTCGCTCCTCGCGCAGGTTTTCTTTCGGGGACCTGCGGAACGATGCGGAACTTGAAGAATTGAAAAGAATAATAATAATAATAATAAAGGTGAAGGAGAAGTCGAATCTATATCCCGAATCTCGTCTCTTCCTTTCCTTCGCGATACAACGTGTATACATATACGACGACGACGACGATGTGTATATATGTAAAGAAATAGCCGCGGCGAATCAAGTCATTAATTAAGCGTCCATAATTCATTTCGAGATAAATATCGCGAGATCTGCAGCGTTATATATACATAGCACTGCACAGCAAAATGTTATACGTACGGGTGCGAGCGTGTATTTTCGGCGCCTTGTAATCCACCGATTTTTATAACAATATTTGGGGGAAAAGGAAGGATCCGAGCGCCGGGCATGCGACGATCGGCGCTGACGATATAACAGTCGGGCCAAATTAACTCGCTGGACTCGAGGAGACACATACGATACGCAAACGATCACCTAATTAGATGACTATAAAAATATCTCGAAGTTAAAAAGAGAGAGAGAGAGAGAGAGATAGAAAAGAAAAATCCAAATCTCTGACCAGAAAAACGATGTTGGCATATCGAACC
Source organism: Trichogramma evanescens (assembly GCA_902732785.1). Classification (NCBI taxonomy): domain Eukaryota; kingdom Metazoa; phylum Arthropoda; class Insecta; order Hymenoptera; family Trichogrammatidae; genus Trichogramma; species Trichogramma evanescens. Next base: position 39,931 of record CACVKI010146257.1, read on the forward strand.
CGGCGTGGAGGGCACTTTCTGCGTCACTTTCAGCGTATATAAAGCCTGGCCGAGAGATGCGCGCATCCGGCGCGGTTTTTTAGTATGCAAGTCAGGCGGCCCTGACTCGGCAGTTATATAGATATTGTGTTTATATATAATACGGCGCACAAGCTGGACGCGCTCGACGCGATATATATACCGATGCCGACTGCCGACTACCGACGATACACAAGAGAGGACCCACGTGTATAACGTGAAAAAAAAAATTATTATTTTTTTTTATATATACGCCGTATATAAATAAAATCGGTGGCGATTCTCGCGCGCCGCTTCGCTCGGATGTCCGCTCGATTCCTTCTCTCTTTCTTCGCTTTCGGCTTTCACGCGCGATCGCCGCGTCGTCTCTTTTGTCTATACAGCGATAATGTATGCACGCACACACCTAACTAATAACGATACAAGGTAAAAGTTATGTATATAGTTATATTTGCGACCGAAAAACGGCGTCCGCGATGCCACTTGACCGATAAGCTCTCGTCAATAGCCCAGCAAAGTTCAAGCGGGGAATTATCGTCAGCGTCCGGACTGGTAAAAGGCGCTTCGGAGATAAGGAACTAATACGATCGTATAAGCGTGCCCGAAGGACACGAAATAAAGAGAGGTAAAAAAGGCTTCCTGTTGCAGCAATAGACGACTATAAGACGTGTTATATTTACCCATATACATGTATAAGTATAAGCGCAAGCATATAATATAGGGACAAGATCGCCGTGACTCTGTGACTCTATATTATAATACGTCAGGCGCCTTACGTCATGTTTCTCTCCTGCTGGCTGTTATGTAGCCTTTACCTTATTTTTTTTTTTGTTTTGCGCTGCCGCTGCCGTAACTGCACGCCCTATCGACGCCTTTTTCTAAATTGCAACGCGACACTCTCTCGACGCTTTCTTCTCGAGGGCAATAGTGTGGATACACGCGCGTGTCGAGCTGCTGCTCCATATACACGCACATACACCCACCTACATGTAGTGCGGCCATAATATACAATAATGTATGTATACACACGTATATAATGTACACACATATGTCGTTTGTATATGTGTGTGTGTGTGTGTGCATAGACTATAGAGCTCAAAGGAATGTGTCAGTAGTCGCCTTTTCGATTTTTCTCTATATACACGCGATGGTCTGTCACAAAGGCTAAAAAGTATACCATAAGTTTAGTGTGACGTCGCAGGGGGTCGTACTCGGCTTGTCTCGTATTATTCTAGGTCAATTCCGACGAATCGTAAATAATCGTAATCGTAAATAATCCGCGTGTCAGAATATTTCAATTTTCGGTATTATTATTCACCGCGTCGTGTAACAGTAAGAAGTCCATCGTTTTGGAAAATCAAAGACACGAATTTGTTGAGAGAAGAAAAAAAATTATTTAATAATTCGACGCGCGCAAAACAGGTGTTATATGGAAGCGAAACGAGTGTAAACTTTTGTACATTAACATCGCGAAGCTGTGTTACGTATATTGTAATCGATGAACTCCCATTATACACATGCTTCGTGATCTCGTGCGCGCATAAATTATACATATATTTAAAGCGAGAGAGTCGAGGCTTCATCTCGTGTGTTTAGCCTTGATTTTCGGTGTGTGTTAGCAATAATCGACACGACTGCGACTCGCGCGCGCGCGCGACAGAGAGATTTATGCGACGATGACGGGATCTCAGCCGCCGCCGCCGCCGCCGCAGCAGCAGCAGCAACAAGTGCCGATGATCGAAGTTCGCACGCGGCCAAAAAAAAAAGTATTGTATATAGTGTATAAGATAACGAGCGTGTTCGACCGATCGTTACCGGTCACACGCTTTCGTTTCGCTTCCTTCATCTTCTTCGCTGTTCTTTTTTTTTTTTTTTTTGTTTTGCTGCTGATGCCTTCTTTTTTCGCGAATATTTATAAAGAAATCAGCGCGTCGCGAACATCGGGATAGAAGTAGAAGAAGAAAAAAAGGCCGAAAACCGATGATTTCGCACCGTTGCGATCATGCCGAGACTATATAGGCGACGGTAGACGACGACGACGACGACGACGATTCAATTGAGGCATACAGTGTGACTGCTACAATGCTTAAATACGTGCGCGTCGCCGCTGCATCAGGTATAATATATTATATCGGAACAGCCGGTAGAGAGAGATAGAGAGAGAGAAAAGACGGAAGCTCGTCATACATAAAAAAATAGTCGTTGTCTCCGCCGCCGCTGCACGCGGGGGGTATAATATACCTCTTATATACACACACACGTTTTCTGCTTAGTATCTCACTTCTTCTTCTTGCTCTTTTCATTGAAATTAACAGTGTCTCAATCATACACGCGTGCGCCGCTTCGTCATTACTTCACGAAGAATTTTCGACTATTGAATTCTCGACAATCGTATCGATTCCGAGTGCATTTTTACGTGATGCCTTTTCGATACACTATTACAAAAGTACATGTACCCGAACTCGTATACGGTACGATGATGTAAGTAAGTACATGAATATATTTTTCTCTTCGCTTCGAAGCGGGCGGGCGACGGCGGCAAGAACTCCGAAATGAAAACTTCTCGGTACCAATACCGGACACGGTGAACAGGTCTCTCCGCGAGCGAGCGTATACATTCTTGAGGATTCTCTGTATAAATGTATACACACATACGCAACGTGGTATATAATCGCGCTCGTGAGTGTGTATGTGTGTGCGCGAGATTCACGCGCTCGACTCTCGGCTTCTTCTCTCTTTCTCGAGGTGTGCTGCTGCTCGAGATTCCGAAAAACGAACGGGTCGGTTTTTAGTGTAAATCGAGGAATATCGCGGCGGAGAGCCCGAGAATCGAGAGTCTCCCTCGAAAAAACCAAGCGTATATAGAAGCAGAAAGAGAAGCGAAGAGAAAAAAAAAATTGAATGAACGAATGAATGAACGAATATTCAGAGTTAACAGATCGAAATCGTGTGTATATTACTGCTGCTCTTGCGTTATAAATAAATGAATAAATAAATAAATGTACTCACGTAATCGTCGCGCACGTTCTGTGCGTAGTTGAGCGCCGTCTTGGCCTGCATCACGATGTTGCCCAGCAGGGTGGCGTCGTCCAGCTGCACCACCTCGACGTCGTCGTCGGCGAGCTCTTCGGCGGCGAAGCCGCACGGGTTCTTCCATTTGGCGACGCTCACGAGGCGTCGGGCCTCGCGGGCCTCCTGCGACATCATTGCGAGCGGCGCGCCCTGGCCGACCGTGACGGCGAAGAGCGCCACCAGAAGGCTGCCGAGGCCTACCAAGCAAAGACAAACTTGTCACATTATTACATTTGCGTTCTCAGACTCAAAAAAAAGTTTTTTATATATATTTTTATATTGAATTAAATATTTATTATATAGATTATAATTGAATTGAAAAAAAAATTGCGGGTCCCTTAAAAAGGGGGCTCGATCGATGTATTGGGTATAAACGTACACGCTACAATTTGCGCGTAATGCAGAGCGAGCGACGCGCATTAATTTACGTAATGAATGCGCGAGAGCAATGTACTTTCTAGGAATCACAATACGCGCGGCGATACGCGCACACACATCATTCGAAGAATGATTTATACACGAAGCCACCACGGGCCCAAAAAAAAAAATCGGTTCCGGGGGAAAAGGGGGGTAAGGTAGGCACACAAGGGGTCTCTCTCTCTCTCTTGAAGAAGCAGCAGCAGCAGCAGCAGCACACGCGTACCTACATAATAGCACCTGTGCGGTAATACGTGCATTACACGCTGCTTCAGCAGCTCTTTTATGATCGCAAATTCGCGCGCTCGCACCGACACCCGTGATTATCATGCGCGGTGCTGCCTGCCGCCTCTGCTGTGTGCTATATTAGGTGGCCGAATTAAGTCCATCGACTCTGCGGGTAAATTATAAATTTTTCTTTGCTCCGGCACACACACTTATATACACAGGTGATGCATGTGACTCCGGGGACATACCACCGCTGGCATTTAACGAAGCAGCATATGGTGGTGTCGCGCGCGTTCAAGACGTACAAAAACAAAAAACCGTCGCGCGCAAGGATTTATTAACAGGCTACAGAAAGACTAGAAAATCCCCCAGACTAATCTCCGGGGAGTATATCGATTTTCCGTCTAGGCGACATGTCACTCACGCGTTTCTTCCCCGCGCATTAATTTCGCAGCCCCCAAAAAATTATCGTCTCTCTCTCTCTCTCTCTCCCCCGACGATCGATCGATCGATCGACTATTATATATGGTACAAGTGTGTTTATGTGTGCACGATATAGTTGCGCGATCGGCAATGAGCTTATAATACATGCCATAAACCTGCTGCAAGCCCGTGTGTGCGTATGTGTGTTTACGTATGGGTTTATATGTACGCGGCTCGTCGAGGTAAATTAGAGGCTTCAACTGCTGCTGCTGCTACTTCTGCTTGCTGCTGCTTGTTTCGCACAAAAAAAGGCGGTACGCGCCCATCAGGCAAAAAAGGGGGAGTGTACACTCTCCGAGGCGAGCTGCCTGCCTGCCGCAGCGGGAGCTGTTGCTGCTGCTCTATGTATAAGAGAGAAAGACACATACACACACATGGAAAGAGAGAGAGAGAGAGAGAGAGAGACTAACTAACACACGCAGAAGAAATCGCTGGAAAAATGCAGTAATGGTGAACGCATTGCTCGGCGACAATTATACGCAATTACCGCCGGGGCATACACACGTATGTGTATCTCTCTCGCGAATGCGAGTAAAAGAGAGAGAGAGAGAGAGACGGAGAGAAACGGTGGCTAGATTTGCGGTAGGTTCAGCAGCAGTTTAACAGAGAATGAGTGCGAATTGGATTCTTCGTCTTCTTCCATATATTACACAGATATATCTGCGAAACGAGCGGCATTTTTTTTATTATACACAAGCACGCTGTGTGTAGTGTGTGTGTGTCGGGGCCCTACATATATAGGTGCTGCTGCTCTTTGGAATTTCGGAAATTGCGCGATGATCGATGAGCCCAGCGCCGGGATCGGTATTATATATACACACTCACACACAAGAGGCGCATTATGCATACATAATGTAATACGTTGGGTGTATCCTCTCCTCGAGCAGAGCCACCGCCGCCGCCGCAGCAGTTCTTTTTTTTTGTGTGTGCGTATCTCTCTGAAGTATTAATTAAAAAGGCGTTACTAAACGGCTCTTTGATAGCTATAGATGCGGCTGCGCGCAGCGATCGGCCTTTGTTCCCCTTCCGCGAGATCAATGCCATCGCGGAGCGAGAGAGGCGCTTTTTAAATATATTCAGGACGATTTTTATACACGACGCACAGACAAACAGAGGGCCGCGCGAGCAGGCGTTATTATTTATACAGGCAGCAAGGAGATTCTGCAGAAAACGTGCCTTACGGGGCATTAAGGATTGACAAACGACTTTCAACACTCGCGCGGAAAGGGAGAGAGGGAGGGAGGAGGTGTAAAAATAAAAATAGTAATATATAAAAATCAAGATCTCTGCCTGTAATAACAAAGGAAAAAAGGCGGACTGCGCGCGCGGACTCGAGTTAAAGAAACTATTGTCTTTATAGTTATAACGATATTTACCGACGGTGCTGCTGCTGCTGTTGCTGTTAGCTGCTGTATGCATATAACGTGTGTATAACCGAGCGCGCGCGAGATGTCGATTTGTGACGCAATCTCATAATCTCGCGCGCGCGTCTAAGCCTTTATATTAATAATAATCGGCCTTTTATCTCTCTCGAACGACTGCTATATACAGTAGTCATAAGCGCGCACACACATGCAGTACGTTTCGAATGCTAAATGCATCCTTCTTCGATTCTCATTGTTGTTGCTGCTGCTGTTAAAGGTTCTTATTATAGCAACGGCGCGCGCAGGGACTCTATAAATAAATTTATACATGTATCTCGAGTGCGGCTGCTGTGCTGCACTTGTTCACGTACATAAATATAAAGATGTGCAAGTGCATGTATTAATTGTACACATTGTAAACGATCGTCAGGCAGGCTGCGACCGGTGGCGATTCCTCTGCGCCGCGCAGCGCGGCAAAAATATTCGAGCTATTCCCGTTTAATTATTTTCATCGCTCCGCTCGCAGCGCGGCGTGGTGCAGTAGTGTCTCGCGGATCACCGGCAGCGCGGCAGCACGTGCTAATTGTCACCGCCGCGCTGCGCGACTTTTTCTATATGTGCGCGGCAACGCTAATGCTTAATTCATTGCGGCGGCAGCAGCGAGTGTAGTACTACAAAGCGACGAACAAGAGTTAGTAATATAGCTGAGCAAAGAGTCGAAATTATTTTAATTTTTATTTATCATTACTGCGTTTTATTATTATATATTACGATAAAAGCGAGAATCAGCCAGTAGCGTCACGTGCTCCGTATATTATATACAATATAATTGTTATCCGTGTATACGCGCGGCCACATGGCTCCGAAAGCTTCGATCGACCATATAATACAAGAGAAGAATATAAGCAACAAACAAACGATACAAAAAAGAAAAGCAAAAGTCAAAAGCAGAGGCAGTGTATACAGAATGAAAGAGAGAAGACGCACGAGGGCGCCCTTACCGGAAAAAAGTGACGACAGAGCGACGAGTTGGGGAGTACACTCCTGCCGAAAATAATAAAACACAAACCGAAGGTAAAGTACGGCCCGGCGCGACAATGAACGTATCCTATACGGTCACGTACGGACGCGGAGATTCACGCACTCTGACACACGGCGAAAACTTTTGTCAAAAAATACCGTTAGACGTATGTAGTAGCTTCATATATACACACCGCGTGTCTTTATGCACGCACGCATGCACATATGCACGCGATAGTGCAACCGGCGGATGACTAATAATTCGCGGCTCGTCGCGCGGAGTATATAGAGAGAGGAGACGCCGCCGGTGCAGTGGCCAAGGCAGGCGCACAGGTAGGTAGAGGCGCGCACTCGCACTCGTCCGTTGTGTATATATACGCGGCGCCGATCTCGAATGCGGCGGGATGACGTCACTGCGCCGGCCGATACTTATGCATGTATTCGCACTCACGCAGGCGCGACGACGACGAGTAAGATCATCGTCGTCGCACGTACGTCACTTGTGTATTTGACTGTGCAGCCGCCGCGCGTGTGAAAAGTCGGAAAAAAACCTGTGTAGTTAATTCACGCGACTCCCCCGTGCCAAAACGTGTGTGTGTGTGGCCGGTAAGCAGTTATATATACACGTGACATATGTATAGTTATTTGAAAAGGGGGGGGGGGGGAAATTCGTCGGTTATAATTGCGCAACGGCGGCCCCCCCTGTATGCGCTGCTGACTCGGGGAAAATCGGTACGAAAGTTCAAAACGATTATCGGTAACGCACATATCGCACACGCGCCGCAAGTGTAAAAAGGGAAGGTGCCGCGCGCGCGCGCGCGGCAGCGGAGGCGCAAAAACCGTATATATGACGAGTGGCTCGATTATAAAAGCTCGACGACCATAATATACGATACACACACATATAGCGTGCGGCCTATTACGGGCTTTTAAACGGTCCCCGCGGGGACTCGAGCGACGCGCGCGCGCGCTAGACATATCGCACGGCGGCGGCGTACTGTATAGCAAGCAAAAAGTCGACTACGCGCTGCAACGTCGCGCGAGGCGTAATTAGTCTAGGGCGACACCGTATTTTTCCGTCTGTAGACACTTTGCGCCGCCGCCGTAGTCGTAATACGCGCGCGCGATTCCGTTAATGCGCGATAAATCACGCGCGATACCCTATTAAAGTCGCGTATCGCGAGAGGCGAGTATTATTAAACTCTCGTTTTATAAACTTTATATAGAGATGCACCTGAGAGTACTGCTTGGTAAGAAGAAGAAGCGGCGAAGCGTTGACAAGCTTTTCACGCTCGCGATTGATGGACTGGACTATCTCGCGCGTTTCATGGGTTCTTTTTCATTTCTTTTATATACGCGGGTACGAAAATTCTTCCTTATTTCGTTTGTTTATATATATATATATACTTTTTTTTTATTTAACCGCGAGCTCGACGTTTAATACCGTGGGAATATCGCGACAAAAAAAGGAAGCGAGTGGAGAGCAAAAATAAGAAAAAAAAAGAGGAGGAAAGATAATGCCTCGGTTCTGACTCGTAGTTACTCTCTCTATCTCTCTCGTCTCGCTACGAGCGAGTCTGGTTTGGCTACTTTTTCGCGACTGTATAGGACTTGTATGTGTATAATATACACATGCAAAATCACGAAGAAAACACGTAACACACCACGTTTAGGTGTATATACGTTCGCTCCTCTTCATTTTCACTTTCAACCGGAGCAGACGACACACGAGATCGCTCCGAAAAGAATGACACACGCGCGAGACACACAGACAGACTCGCCGATTGTTTTGACGCACTTTATTAAATTTGATACAAGTACATTATTATATGAACACGCGTACTTGTATCGATAACCGTCGAAAAAAAAAAATTATTCGGATTGAAACATTAAACCTCGCTCGCGTCTCGTCAAGACGACGACGACGAACGACGTCTCGACGCTATATAGGCGCACACGATGAATGAAACGAGCAGAAACGAGAAGAAAGAAAAGAAATAATAAAGAACTGCGGTAAATCGATTATCACTTTGACAGCTGATCGCGCGAAACGCGTCTCTCCGCGTGCGCGTCTGTATTTACACAAGGACCCAATTTCAAAGCAGCACCACAATTGTATATAATATTCGCGCTCTCTCGTCCTCGTCTACGTCTCTCGTTGGGGGGATTATTTTTTATTTTATATTTATACTTCTTGTATATCGCGAACGTAAATTACCTTTTTCTCTCTCTCTCTCTGTCTCTCTCTTTTCCTTTATTTTTTACAACCACACTTCGGCGCATTAATTTCTCATACGAATGAATGCGCGTATACATTATACCCATACGTACTACGCAAGTTCCAGCTAATATACAAGTGATCGACATTCGTGGAAGCGTTCCAAATTTATACATTATAATAAGCAAAAGGAGCGAATATACGCGTATAATATCGGGGCGACAAACGTACACTCGGAGCATATAGCTGCTATATGCGAGATTTAATAAAGACGTGTATATTATGTACGGCACTGGTACATATATACAGTACACACATCCGAGTGTTGGTTAGGCGTTTAAAAAGTCACAAAGCACCGAAGTGCCGGCGTATATATACGGGATATTATTATATATATCCGAGAAGCTCGGCTCTCTCGCCGCATGCGCTCGACGCAACAAGTGTCAACTTGCTGCGCGTCGTTTGCAACGCGCCTATAATATGTACCATGCTATACTGTATAAAACGATCTACGCCGACTCGTTATTCGCGATCACTCCGAAGAGAGAATAAAAAAAAATAATGAAAAAAAAAATAAATAAATAAAAACTTCTTTAACACTTACTAAGCCATGTCCGGCAGCTAAACGCGCACTTGGCTTTCCGCAATCTCGATAAGCCCTCCTGGCTACCGGTGGTGCTGCCGCCTGTGCTTTCGGTGCTGCTGCTGCTGCTGCTACTGCTCGTGCTCGTGGTCCTGCTGTCCGACAGGTCGACGCTGGTGTACGACACATGATCGTCGCTACCTTTCTTTTCGCTCGGACTGTACTGACTTTTTCTCTGTTGTTTGAGCATCTCGTCGTTGTAAGTACGCGCGTTGAGCACGAGGCCCCGCTGCATTTTGCATTGACTATTGTGATTTTGTTGGTGCTGCCGTTGACTCGCTATCATCGGCTGCTGATCGGCTGCGGCAGCGACGATTTCGTTACCGCTGCTGCTGCTGCTGCTGCTGCTGCTGCTGTCGAGGAGTCGCTGACTCGCGTTTGGACTATCACTGACATTGTTACTACCGCTACGATTATTGTGACTATTGCTACAGCTACGACTAATAATGTGACTTTTGTTGCTCCTCGCCGCGACAGCGACTCTGTCGCTCTCCTCCTTGTCCAGCACGGCACCACAACTACTACTACTACTACTACTACTGCACTTATTAACATTATTTTTATACATAGAACTGATCACTGCACCGTGTAAACTATCACTTTTGTAATTGTTGTTGTTGTTACTGTTGTACTGCTGTTGCCACCTGGGCTGCTGCTGTTGCTGTTTCTGCGCGTCGCTACCGGCTCGCGGCACGATCTCCGCTGCGCTTTTGTTGGTGTGACAAGTCCTTTGGTCGCGCTGGAGAATCTCGTCCATGCCCGCGGCGTACGCCAGATTCGGCTCGTACAGATGACGGCGCTGTTGCTGTTGTTGATGCAGCATCGGCTCGATGTCGATCGTCACCGATCTCAACTTGGTCGACGCTCTCGGATGCTGCTGCATTGCGCGCATTGTGTTGCTCATACTTTCGGGCTTGTGTTGCTGCTGCTGCTGCTGCTGCTGCTTGTGGCTGATGCTACCGCTTCGGAGACGATCGTGCTCGTGGTAAACGTTGCTCGTCGCGACTTTTCTCGTCGCCTCGCTGTTCGCGTAGTAATTTGTCATCTCCGTGAATTAAGAGTCGCCGGGACAATAGGACGATTGTTAATTGTCGTCGAATCGATGCTGCTCATGTCAATACGAAAAAGAACCGCTAGCCCTTTTCAATGTAGGTAATGCACACACGCGCACACACGGGTAATTCGATTCAATTTTATTTGATTAATGATGCGTGCGGTCAATCCAATGCTACTTCACGCAAGCGATCACTTCCTGAATTATCCCGAACACTGTTCCACAGATGCACCAAAAAGCACTCAATTATGTTTCGATTAAATCAATGAAAAACTCTCACTCGCGCGTAAGTAGTAACTCGATCGAAAAACTCCGAAATGAACGAGCCACTATTGTTTTTTCCAATATAATACCGAATGCACAATTGCATACACATATATTAATATTTCAATTCAATAAAAGAACTCGTAGTCTCTTGTGTATGCAAGACTTGGTACATACTACTAACATCGATATAATGAGACGCGAGCGCGTTAATGATATAGTCCTGCTCTCGTGTGCGTTACAGCGTTCACTGATCGACCGCTGGATCTTGACTGGAGTTATATGTCTCGTAGCCACTATATCTGTGTGGCGGAACGCCTGCCTGCCTCTCTCTCTCTCTCCGGTATATAATACGTAGCGGCGCGTGTGTATGTGTGTGCGAGCCGACGCTCCTGATGATGCTGCCGCTTAACCACGAGAGTCGTATATATGTACGTATGTATGTGTATACGGTGGAGGGCGACGGATTACTGCTTCTCTTATTCTCCTTCTCTTCTTCTTCTTCTGCTTCTTACTTATTCTTCGTTCGTGCGCCTTCTCTGTCGCCCATGGTGAATACCCACACACACACACATACACTATGCGGTACAAAGGTGGGAAGTAACAAGAGAAAGAGAGAGAAAACGATAAAAGCTCTGCTGCGCATATACAGATGCACACATACACGCCCACAAGCTGTATGTGTATTCACTCTCGCCTTTCGGAGCATCCACAGTAGTTGTGGTAGTGGTGGTGGTAGTAGCGAGCACGTGGCCACACAATCCAAAAGGAGATAAAAGTGCACCTTCCCCATGTATGCGTATGTATGTGTGTGTGTGCTCCAATGATACACAAATGCACGTCGAGGCACACTTACACAGACTCGACGCGCGGCGACCGCGGCGGCGACGATACGTCGAGAATCTCCCACTCTTCTCGCTTCATCCTCTCTTCTTTCACTCTGCATTCGATACATATAGTGGTGTATATATATTCTTCGTGTATAATACGCCGCCACGCGCTGCTGCCGACGGAGACAGAGAATACATTCAATGTACGTATGTGTATGTGTGCAAAAGATCGCCCCTCCCTCCGGTTGTAACTCTGTTGCGCCGCTGCGGCCGATTCTTCGGAGCGCGGCGTAGTGAAATTCATTCATGGATTTGGTGCAGCGAGAGCGAGCCAGCCGAGGTAGGGCATGTCGAATTGCAGAGGAACGAGAGAGAGAGAGAGAGAGAGGGAGAAAACTGCACTGCGGCGAGTGCAGTCGCGGCTCTCAGCTCGTACAGCGTTGTGTGTATTACATGCCCTTAATCGCGCCCTTCGGTTTATAATAAATCGGTCGATATGCGCGGGTGCACGTATCATGACTCACTCGATGAATTTTATCGATAAAAATATCAACTCACTGCACTGCAGTGACATTTTATCCATTATCTTACTCCAAATCACTGACGCACTCAACGAATCGAACCGCAAAATCGGATCAAATCTTACGCATCTATCGGTCAACGATCAATCCGTCTTTTCGTTCACGCGCGCGGGTGACAACTTGCCGAGTGACAAAATCCACACGCGCACGCGACGATCGCTTGATGTCGTGCGAGATAACGTCGCCGCAGAGATACAATTGTAAACCACACGCATTATGGTATTATCTTACGCGTTTTTCTCATCGATCAATCAAATTTCCCGAGCTGGCCGGAAAAACTTTGAGGTAAAACACAACATTGTCATTGTGTGGTCAGGTAAAGGTAAACCTCATCAATGCCCGAATGATGGATGTACTTACACGTGTTAAATTACACATATAGGTGTACATGTTTCAGGTATGGATATACAGATACGTTCTCTAAACGTTATGGCCTATATACGTACATATGAGCTCTCACCGTGTGTGTGTGTGTGTATGTGTAATACACATTGTGTATGTAATAGGCGCCACGCGCCGATCACCGCTCACACACTACTCGTGCCTCGTTAAGGTAATTTTTCGGGTTGTAGATCGCGGCGAAGGATATTACACACGCACATGCCTATAAGAGGTGCGAGACAGACAACAAGGAGGTGTAAAAAAAAAAAGTAATAATACATCGATCGATCGATCGATCGTTATACAACGCCCGGTATTATATACAGCCCGGTATATACGCGCAGGTAGTGATGGACGATTTTATATCTCATTTATAATGTGCATAAGCGATCGTATGCCTGTAGTATAGCGAGAGATGAGTCGATCGCAGGCGCGAGCTACGATCATTGCGCGGTATGTGTATAAGTGTGTATAGGTGGGAGGGGATGCGGTTTGAGGTGTATCGAGAGAGAGAGAGATAAGGATCATCATCGCATTATAATACACGCGCACGCCTTGTGTAAATACCTGCACACCGCAGCTCGACCGAAAAATACTCGGGGGCTTATTAAATTCGTGTTTTTTTTAACACCTATGTAACACCTATTTTATTACACGCTGTAATACAACGTTATTAACGCGGTAAAGAAAATAAAATATATGTAACACAAACACGCGTGTATGTGTGTAATAAGCTCGTCGATGACTGTGCATAGCCACAGCAGCAGCAGCAGCAGCATCGGTAGCCGCCAGAGAATGATCATCGATTTTTCGTACACAATACAATGCGATATTTTTCTCTATTCCTCCCTCTCCAGGTAAATTCGTAACGGTCGAAAATGCTTCTCTCTCTCTAGGCGCCTGGTGTGTGGTGCACGTGACTGCCTGTTATATATGTGTGTACGCGTGTGCTGCACTTGAGTCGCGCGTAGGTAGACCGGATAATGCAGGAAAAGATTTTCCGAGTCAAATGTTTTGCGGGGCATAAAGAGACAGAGATGCCACGTCTTGCGTCACACGCCCGCGCACGAGGCACATACACAAAAAGGTAAAAAAAAAAGGTATTATATCGTTGCGTCTAATGTAAAAACCTTAAATGTACGTCGCGCACGTACATACCTTAACGTGTCTCTCTCCGTACAATTATATACGCACGTAAGAAGAAGAAGAAGAAGAAGAAGAATTTAAGAGAGCATCTGTCCATTATAATGCCTGTGCCTGTGTTATACACAGGCCTGCGCGACACGCGCCTTAGCATGTAGCAGCATATATAGCAGCTCGTGTATGTACTGGACCCCGAAAAATTGTTGAATAGAAAAACCCCCGCAGATATCGTCGCGCTTCTCTTTTTCATACTCCAAACTCTCTCTCTCTCTCTCTATAACTGCAACAGCGGCGGCAGCTGCTCGCGCGTGTCTCGATCCTCTTTACCACTTCTTCCACACAATAAATAAACCATGTCTGCGCGAGATGTTGTTTGTTCGATGCTGCTGTTGCTGTTACCGCGCCTGCCACCGCAAGATCGTAAAAATTGCGTATACGATGTATGTGTGCCTCCCAGTGGACCCGATGTCATATATATCGAATATACATGATGCAAGCATCGCGCGCCATCATGAGGGATGAAAGAGTCCGCGCCGCGAAAGGTACATACAGACGGAGGATATAAGATTACGCAGCATTAAAATACGACAGAAAATGAAAATTCTTTTGGTTCATAATTCAATATTATAATGGGCTCATCTCGCTATGTGCATGCCGCAGTGGCTGTGTGTTTGCTTTTATTAATTAACATACATGCCACAAAGCCTACTTCTACTCTGGTCTCGTTAACGAACTGCTGCTGCGTAGCTGTTGCTGCTGTTGCTGGCTTAGCAACACCATACAGGCTGCTGCTGTTTGGAGCACGACGATGATAGTGTATTATTACGATCGAACAAGGCTTTAATATAGACGCACAGTCAATAGATCGGATGATAGATCTGTTTGGGATTATGATTTATAATAAGGCGCTGGGCCAGGCTTTGGACCAAATTTTATTTACACCCGATTTTTAATTACGCAATTAACCACAATGGAACAAAGACATCTGCGGTCGGCATGTGCTACTATTCCTTTTTTTCCATATTACGCAAATACACGTAATGTAATTGTAAAACGAGCATAGTGTCGGGTTATCCCATATCGATGATAATGCATTGGTTTTTTTTTCTTCAAAAGTACGTCAAACATTTAATTTGTTTGTTTTTCCAGAGCAGCCGCGGTATGGTTTCGAGCGCGAGTTACGACAATTAAATTATTATTATACATACTCGTGTATCGAAGAGATAGGAAAAAAAGCAGAAGGAGTAATAGAAAATAAAATAAAGCAGTTACGGAGCTGCTGCAGCAGCGTGTCGCAACGGCGCAACACACACACAGAGAGAGAATTCCTACCGGATGATTGTCGCATTTTTCTATTATTACCGTTATATAGCATTTGCTGTTATTGTTGCTTACTGTACCATTATTATGAAAAAAAAACTTTCGTTATACATCGCGCCGATACCTCGCGCGAAACACGATAAAAGCCTTTTTTTCCGTGACCAATATGTAGTAATAATAATATTTTTGATTATCATTCAATACTTGCGCTGTGTGCAGTTATCGCGAGCGCGTGAGAGCGCGTCGAAATCGTCGTTTTAATGGAGGCACATTTAGCGTTATCGATAAAGTGAATCGATGGGTTTTGATCGACGAAAAAAACCCTAAACTGTTATCGGTGAAAAAATATATAGCGCCGTTTAATTGCCAAACATCTTTAATGTTTCAATATTTCAAGTGCAAAACGATAGCAATTTGATATATGATTCACTGTGTGAATTTATTTTTGTCCATATAATGACAGAGTTTATTCTCGGCTCTATACAGCTGATAATAGATCTGACATCGTCAAACAGTTTCTTCAGAAGATGCATGTACGTATGTAGTATGCGCGCGTCATCTTTCGCGAGTCAAAGGGATAAATCGCGTCTTGTTATATCGGAATAAAGTGAAAATAACTGATCCTTGAAATGTCGTCAAATGCATAATATTTATTTATTTTAAAGCTACGGACGATTTGCGAGGGTGGCGAACGTCACATTCTTCGTAAAATAAAATCATCTTCAGAGCATCGCGTTACAGGACCGACATACTTCGACGATGCGTATGTAACAGCGGCGACAGCCGATTGAAAATTGTTTAATTTTAGAGCGCCTCCTTGGCGACTTATACTTTTGATATAAAACTCATATGCGCAGTAAAAACAATCGGTTTCTCACGTATTAATTATTGGAATGAGTCGATAGCTGTGCGGCGGCGGCGCCAATATAATATATACGCTCGATACAATGCGTGCAAACTTCAAAGCGGGAAATATTTTTTCTTTTTTAGAGACCAAACGAAAGTTCCGGATTGACGTACGTACCGCACGGGCCACGTGATAATAAAATGAACAAAAATGAAAGCTTCGGTGTACGAGAATCATTTTTCCGTCACCGAGAATCATATGAAATTTGATTCTTCCGACTAAAAAGATTTGTACGTACGATAAAAATATTGGAAGAGGGTCATAAAAATGTTTCCTGTGAAAAGTACATCGAAATAAATTAACATTAGCAAAAAAAGTAGTACGACTCAATTTGCGCTCGAACTCGAAACTATAACGCGCAGCTCGTGACATTTATTTATTTTATCAAATGCGCGAAAGAAAACGCATTATTATTCACGGCTCGTCCTTGAAAGAAAAAAAAGTTGAAAAAACTCGGTGAAAACGTAAATAACATTGATTAGAGAAGTCAGTGACTTTAATTGGAAGTTGATACGTTGATGTGCGAAGCTCTTCGGGATAGCATGTTTATCGATACGCCGAGCTTTTATTTGCTGAGAATCGTGTTCTTTAAATTATACACAATGTGCATTACCTTTCAAGCGAACTCATACTTTTCGAGTGATAAATAATAATTCGATAATTTAGCTTCGGTGCGGCTACGAGACATTATACTGCGTTGTAACGTTCGATTCGAGGCGCAAACATTCATTATTTCGCGTGCTCGATTCGCGCAGGGAGGAGGCGGAATTTCTTAGAAATATTTACAAATTTTTAGACAATTTTCCGAATTTATATCCAATGTTTCATATAGTTTTTGCGAAGGAAAAGTTCATCTTTGGCCATATTGCTAACCTTTAAAACTAGACTCGGTGGGAAATTATTTACGTCTCCATCCTCGATTACGCGTAACAGAGACGACGCAATAAATTTTTCAAATATGATCGAGCTGCTTTCTAACAAATTGCGTCCCAATCACGTGTTTGCGTGCGACTGCGGCGTTGTTTTTCTCTTACAGTATCGCGTCCAAAGTTCATTGCTACAATGAAATACATAAATAAATAAATCATCACAATATTGACTATTCGCCGAGTATCAATCGATAATTTTTCAAACGTATCGAAAACGGTTTGCAAAATTATATATACTGCGTTTACATACACACGACTGCCTGCGCGACTTTATTTTTGATAATTGATTTTTTCGTTGCTTTTATTTTCCTTCAGTTTTATCTAATCGAAGCACGTGTTTTCATCGACCGATTGTCACGTTTCGGGGCCACCAAATGAAAAATAAAATATAAGCAATCATCATCCTATTGCGCTGTATATACAATACACAAAATAATAATAACGAAGTGTATCGCATTTTGTGCAACTTTGGCGAATCATCGACGCGCTACGAACGATTTCAATTTTGATATACCGAAACCTTATTCTGTCGGCTGATCGGCAAAATTAAATGCCGAACAACGAGGATACGTACACTTTTCTAGTTTTTTAATCATAAAGGAAGGAATATTATAATCGCTTTATATATTTTCTATTGACTTTTAAAATTGCCACAACTTTTGTATCGGCGTAAAAAAAAACTCAATGACTTTGAAACTCTGTCACCGAGAGAGTGAACGTTTCATATATTATAGAGAGAGGCATGAAAACTAATTATATAATCAAATCGAGTCCGTTACAGAAAAACCGCCAGTGATAATTATTAAACAATTAGTAATCATGCATATATACATCGGGGGCATCGAAGCGCAATAACTGATTGTCGTAACATAATTTTTTTTCTGAAACGATGAATAAAAGACTCGACAGCTCTCGTCACGGAGTTTTACCGCACGAGCTTAAGTCTCTCGTGGATGGATTTTTTTTACTTGTCACTCGTGTACAGATCTGTAACGGGATAGGTGCATTTTTTATATCCATTCATACACAGGAAGCAATGAAAAGTATGGTTACAGTTTTTCCAATATTCAATTAAGCAGAAAAGAGAAAGAAATGCCCGCTTTATATTATGGGTATAAATTTATTTCCATTGTGCCATTGACATTGAGCCGCAATTCTTCATATCTCTTTGAGCCTTTACTTATACCTAAAGAAAAGCGACCCCCCAATGTCAATATCGCATCGAGTATCAAAATCTGTGGGAAACAATAGGACCGATTGACACGGCCGCAGCTTTCCGTATGAGGCTTACCATGACTTCTTCCGAATTTTCCACGCCTTAAAAAAATTTGTATTTTTTTCTTTCATAATCCATCGGATTCTCGATAGGCGATGCGAGTCGGTGCATTAATTCGTAGGCACATATTGAAATATCACATAACGCGAGCGAGTAAGTGACACATATTGGTGACAAGATCACGTACAAAGATGCTCACGATCAACGTATGGGGACGACAGTTTTGGAGGCGTGACCAATACCCAGAAAGTAAAGAGTTCGATTAACATAATTTACAAGTCGGTCGCGCGCGCCTCGGACGCCTCGGACCCGCAACGATACCTGTACATAATATACAACTCTTACAATGTCACATACAGATATATGATGTGGATACAATATATTTATATATGGCCCGTCCATATGGCTTTTCTAATTGTCGCGCGCTTACGCCTGTGTGTGATCGTCGTCGTCGTCGTCGTTTTCACGTGGATTTCAACGGTGTCTTTACCACGGATTTATGTATTATATGTGTTATACTTTTAATAAATCTTAGACCATGAGAAACAAGCAATAAAAAAATTTAATTAACGGATTTAATACACCGGAAGTATCTCTATATATTCGATCTGTCAATAATTAGAAAACCATAAAGGTGTTTTCGTTACACGACGTTATTAATTTTTTATTTCTTCCTTCCTTCCTTCCGTCCTTTCTTGTTGTCACGCACAATAAACCGATGGTGTTTCTCATCAAAGCCGCGCGGGAATTGCAATGTCAAAAATGTTCATAAATTCAATCAAAAAAAAAAAAAAAACCGAGAGTAGAGTCGGGAACAAAGATTTCTCCGCAGCGCAGTTCGCACGCACTGTCTCGTCGCGTTGCGCGGTGGATGTGAGAAGGTGCGCTCGCGCGCGAGTAATTCCTTCGTTATTTTGTGTGCGTATAAGAGCTGCAGCACGAGTAATTATCGATTCGTGTGGTCTATGCCGGGGCTCGTTTCGGCGAGCAGAGAACTGCTCTCCTTCTCTCTCTCTTGGGTCTCTCAAAGGCAGGAAGGAGCAAATGAGAATCGAAGAAGGGCTTGTGCAAGCAAACGACGGAGACACTCGCATAAAGACGCACAATCAAGAGAAACAACAAAAGAAACGGATAGAGACATTGGTCGCATTCCGAGCGTTTTCATTTCTTTTTTCCGCGCGCGCGCGCGAGCGAGCGAGAGAGAGAGACGACCTTTTTTTTTCAAGACCACCCATTTGATGATCATGTCTCTTTCTGTCTCACTTATGTATTATACCTATACACATATACGCTGTTTGTGCGATCGTGTAAGCGACACACACACACACAGGCCGATTCAGGACACACGATCTGAGCTCGAAGCGCGAAAGGGGATTAGTCGTGTTTAGCGCGACGCGGACAACACACAAGAGAGCCGTGTATATATGGGTATTATATATTTAACACACAAGTACGGAGTCGATTGAGAATTAACGAAGCGTGTTGGTCCCTCTTCGATTTCTCATCATATGTATTTAAGGGGGAAACAATTTTCAACGTGACACATAAACACGTGTGTGTGTTTGCGCTTAGTTGACTGTGTGGATCAACAAAACTAATCTTTTTGTTATTGTTGCTGTTGTTTGATGTTTATTAAATAACTAACCTATCTTGAGGTAACCTATTGTTCCAGCTTTCACGTAAAAAAACCGCCGCTCAGCCTCGCTCGCACGACGATTAGCACAGCAGCGAGCAGTCTTCTATCGCACGACGACGACGACGACGACGACGACTGCCACGGCGAATTTCATGTCTCTTTCTCGCTCTGCGTCGTCGGCTTCGTAAACACACTCGCGGCCTTATTGGCGTCGTCGTTTAACTGCGTTTTTTTCGACTTTCTTCGATCTCTTTATCCATTTGTCCTCCTCTCGTCGCTGTACACACGGCACCGCACCGCGAGAGAGTCTTTTTTTAGTTTGGTATACAGGTGCTGCGCGTGCGTGTGCAACTTACGCGGATAATTTTTACAAAGGCAAGCGTCGCGGCCTTTTTTTTTTCATTACCCTCCTTTTTTGTTTTTCAATTAATATAGGTGTATCTGAATTTCCCGAAAGCGCTTCGATTGCATCCGCTCTTGCGTCGGAGGAATGATAAGAATGTGTATCGAGAGAATAAAAAAAGGGGTTTCGAGATGGGAAACGATTACGCGCACCGTTGCACGAGCAACGATTACCCCGTCTTTCTCGTTAAAAATTCACAACGACAATCGGTACACGAACTTATCAAAACGGTACACCCAAGTGTCTCGTTTCGGGAGGGATGATCGTTCGGTAATCTACTTACTGATGTGAGCGTGCGACAGCTGATTGCAGCGAAACTTTCCTCCCGGCCGCTCGTCCAATTTTTTGTCGTAGATGAGCAATCTGTCTTGTCGTATTCTCTGCAGGGTGAGGACGACGGGAGACGAGGCGCGGCGGTAGCGTCGCGTCGCGGGTCTTCCCGTGCTCACGATCGCGATCGTTCTCGTGGCCATGGTTCAGCGTGTCAACAACTGCTCGTTTTGCATCATATGCACATGGTAATTTTTTCAACGCGCGGATCGATTAGGATTTCTCGTTTAACGCGCGTATAATTTATAATCCTCGCGCTAGGATTTTTTTTTAATAAAAATTGAAGATAAAACTGCGCGCACTACTGCTGCCCTCGTTGTTGTTGTTGTTGTTGTTGTTGTTGCTGGACTATAAAATAATAAAATAAAAAAACAGAAACGCGGATCTCGTGGGGCTGTCGATCGTCGATGATCGTGCCGGCACTCGACGATCGATCGATAGACGCGTTTACTTATTATTATTTATTTATTTATTATTGTTAAAATTGCGCGTGCGACACATAGAGAGGGAGAGAGAAGTGAGTTCGATAACAGAGAGTGCCGAATCGTAACTGAGGCATCATCCCGATGTATCGTAGCGTTATCGTAGCCGTCGTCGTCGTCGTCGTTATCGTAGTCGCGAATTTAGCCTACAATTTCGCGGTAAATATTAACAGCTGTTTATTGTATATATATATATAGGATTAATTATACAGCTTGGGCTTGCGTGCAGCAGCCGCAGCAGCAGATTATACAGCACGTGACACGTATCGCAACGGTAGGTTAGTGACCCTCGAGAGCTATAGGACTCTCGGTATGTCTCGATTCGATCGATCGATCAAATTGGTCCCTTCGCGCGTCGCAAGCGACACGATCGAACGACACGAAGAGCTGTCCACTGTATAATAATTCGATGGGCTGCTGCGAGACGAGAAAAATATTTTATAGACTTTCGCTCGGAGATCTACATAAAATAACGATCCTCCGATCCGATCCACACGACTCCTTTAAGACGCCAAGATCGAATTTAGCATACGCATCGCGGCGGCCGGCATGCGGCCTATTAAACTGCAAGTGAAAGCGCTAATAGCTGTATAATAAGCTCGCCTCTGGCCTGTAGCAGCAGCAGCAGCAGCAGCAGCGGAGCAGATCAGAACGCGGGGATGGTGGTAGTGGTAGCAGCCTCGGGTCTGGCACGCGTACGTATTATTATAGCGGGCTGGTGCGTATCGAGTTCCGATCGAGTTGATTCAACAACTGTTGCTGTTTATGCTGCGGCTGCTGCTAAAAGGCGTGGAGCTAAGCAGCAGCCACGCGTCTAATATTATTTTTTTTTTAATAACCACGCGCAACACCGCGCGCGGCGTCGGTTAAACATTATTATTGCGGGTCCATATAAAGAAATTGATCTACGGCATATTGTATTCGGATGATATTATAACGACCCGAACGCCAGAGAATCGTAATTCATCATCGTTCGTATATATACCACATTCAAATGCGTACGTATCAGGACGTAAATCGCGATACATACAATAATACATTGTATATCACGCGCCGAGAGAGTAAGAGAGCGAGAGAGGATGAGTCATTACTTTACGTACGTACGTAAGCGTGTGGCGCGGGGCCGGTGCGCGCGACACGATTTTCTTCAGATTGTAATTTTTTGATTTTTGATTTTTCACTCGTGACTCAGCGCGGTAGTGGCAGCAGCAGCACCGAAATAATAATAACCGAAAAAGTCTCGCTCGAGATGTACACGTGTGCTTGCGACGCATACACGCATGATTGTACTCCACCTCTGATACGCAATTCGTAAAAATCCGTAATCTGTGGAATAGCTGCGGTGACAGCTCATTCACTTACTCTCTCTCTCTCTCTTTCTTTTTAATTTTTTGCATCATGCACATCGCGCGACGTACAGAGAACGAGTCGATCGTGCTCGGCGCAGACGCGACGAAAAGGCCACGACACTCTTTTGCTTTTTTATTTACAACATAATCGTAATCAAGCACATCGTGCGCGCTCGCTCGTTTTTGGGTATATATATATAAGAGGATGGGTGATTCACTCGTTGACAAAATCCAAATCATGTATTGAACGAGTGATCTTAAAAAAAAAAAGGAGAGATTGAGCTATTGTTTTCGTTAAAGTGCATGCGCGCTCGTTATATATACCTGAAAGATTTATCAGTGCGGCCACGACTGCAAATTACGATGATCCTTTTAATTAATGCTTTATAATAATACATGTGAACCAGTGGTACATTTATAACGCTGTATCGTTATGTAACGAACGTCGATAAGGCCAACTTGTCGACTGCAAGTTTCGTCGTATGTAACGTGGGCAACGATCCTCGCGACGCGATGAGGCACGGGCCCGATGGAACTGTGTCTTATTATTAATTTTTTGTTTTGTTTTTCTCTTCCAAATCGACGTAGATGAAAGTATAAAGGTAAATATTGATGTTTAAGCGCGAGATAAGATTTTTTTTTTGTCGTCGATTAGTTTCGTTTTTATTTTTTTTGCGACGCAATGGTTATACATCGTATTATAATTTGCAGCGCGAACACATCGCGCGATCGCTGTGTGAATCGCTGCTAATGCGTCGTTGATGTATTATGTACTGCGACGTAATAATTACTAAGAAAGATAGGCTGAAGGTATAAGTTCAACTGAATTAATGAAAATTTCATTGTTTGAACAAAATCATGCGATTGAATAAAATTCATTGTATAATCTGATTGTAATAATTATTTTGTTTTATGAATTTAAACAATTTTTTTCTCATTTGATTATTTCTATTCGAGCATTATTTAATTAAATTGATACAAAATTAAAAGATTTTAAAGGACGCCAATACTTCAATATAAATATTTGTAGAAGTAAAAAATATTACATTTATTTACAAGAACCAAATATTTATTTGTCTTGGGAAAATGCTTCATAAAATTGATCAAATATTGTCGACTTCTTGAAGCCCCTTTTGAATTGATGAAGTTTATAATTAAACCATTCCCGTTAGAAGTTCTCAACATTAATAATGTCCTAGTGACCAAAAAAAAAAAAAAAAATGAAAAAGAGTTTAAAATACATTTTCTGCAATTTGAAATACGATTTTTCTGTTAAATCATTTTACTAATATTGTGACCAGTTTTCAGGCACTTGCGCTTATATCCTCTATTAAAAAATTCACCACTAGATGGCGAATACCTTTATCTGCAAATCCTTAAGCGGTAAAGTAAAAAACTAGTTATTAAATGTGGAGCATTTCTACCAGAGAATAAGCTGGTGTTCATTGGTAGTAGCATTTTTTTATGGAATTGATTTGATGGATTTCGAAGCTTAATATTAATCACCTTAAATATTTGATTTATTCGATTAAAATTTTATTATTCCAATTGGGTTTTGCATAGAATCAATAAAGTACGAAATATAAAATCAAATTTGGTTCAATTCACGAAATTTTTTTCTCAAAGTAGTAAACAAAATTCTCTCATCAGACAAAACTTGGTTTTTTTTTCATTTCTTACCTCGACGTAGTATTGTTTGTGCGTGCATGCAAACACTTCGACTCTCTGCAGTAGCTTTGTTTACGTCGATCGCGAAAAATTGATGACATTTTTCAATTCTCCGCCGTCGATCCGCGACATCCTCATGCTCGTTATTATACATCCTCTCTTTCTCTTCTCGCGCGAGCTGATAATTATTTTCATTTTTTTTCTCGTTCTCTCGTTCAAGGTGCTCCAACG
The DNA here is from genome assembly GCA_902732785.1 of Trichogramma evanescens. NCBI lineage: Eukaryota > Metazoa > Arthropoda > Insecta > Hymenoptera > Trichogrammatidae > Trichogramma > Trichogramma evanescens. The sequence continues at coordinate 64,178 of CACVKI010146257.1, forward strand.
CGCAGACGAGAGATAGCTACTCTTTTCGAGGGATCGTCGCGGCGCGACCTTAGATGCATGCGCGACGCGTATAAGTCATTATTATATCCATTCGATGTGCACTCGTCCTCGTTTCATCACTAATTTTAGCATTAACTATAATATCGCGCGTATATATATATATATATATAGACGTTGTTGGACGTATTGTAGTTGTAAAATATTGGGATAAATCATTGTCTCATGTTATACGTGATGATAATGAGCCAAAAGCATCGATATATAATTGTGAATTGGCGTCAAGAGTACAGCATTGATATGTATGAAAATTTGTTAAACAATTAAATATATCGAGATAATGTTGAGACTCACCTTAAGAAAGTAAGATAGCGTCGACGCCGAGCTCCACGTCAATCGACGCAGCTACAATCTATAAAATAAAACAAAACAGTGTATATTAGAAACGCAGTTTTCATCTTAAAAGCCAATCTACTGTACCAGTACAATATCGACTCAAGCTTCAAATACATGTAGCTATCTCAAAGTTTTGAAATATTTTTTTTTGTATATTTCGATGGCCTTGCAATGTAACAACTCTTAAGTATAAAGTGTTTCCCCTTTTATATGTATTAGTTCTATGTATCTACTATTATTATGTTTATTGTGTCACACGATGTGTATTTAAATATAAGCGGTAAGCAGGCGAGGGGCTGTGTGTATCGATCAGCGGTGTCTCGCGGACACTACTGAATGCGTATAGCGACAATAGCGATTATCGATCAATATTAAACTTTACTAAATAAGCAAGCCTCGTGTACGTTGCCAAATTCTTATCCTTAACCAAATCATTTAACACAACGAAACCCCTAGTAGAAATACTCTACATTTTACTGCTAGTTTTTGGCCGAAGAAAAAGTTTCTTGGGATAAAAGGGCATTTAGAACTTGGCATATTCCAATTAGAAGTGTAAAGCTTTTTTAATAATTTATGGTCATATAGGCCCTGGGCGATTAGATCTATCAATCGCAAAGTGTGCAATATCTGTGGCTTAATATGTGTATAATATGTGGCTTAATATACAGTTATTTTAACTTTGCCACTTGCAGATTTACAGATTAAGGTACTCGCCATCTGGTGGTAGCGGTTTAACTTTACGTATTTAGAGTGCTTGAAAACTAATCTAAATTTTCATTTAAAATGCGTTCAATACTTCTATTAAAGTTGTAATAGAAAAATCGCTAAAAATCACCTGATCAATAGTTGTGCATTTAAAAACATTTTCAATGGTCATTTTTCAGTCATAAGTCCATTATCGATGTTGAGCATTTCTACCAGGGACGCTGGAAGCTCTTACATTACCGCGCGTCGCATGAGTCACGCAGAGTCGAAAGATACGCGAGAATTTCTTCCCATCATCATCATCATCAAAAAACAAAACATCTAATTCCCGCCGTTGTCACGATTACTAGCTCGCGAATATCATATACAAAAACGGAGCTTGTACCACTCGCGCTCGCTCTGTCTTGCTGCATAATACGTCACGAGTAAGTACGTCGACACATATATCCGATGGGCAAACTCCTTATCAGTCGGACACACGCGGATAATGTAACAGACGTGTGTTATACACGCAGACACACACATATTCGCGCTCGCACATATACGTGTCCACCTGCGCACGATATTCACTCGGCTTTTTTCTCTCGCTAACTTCCCAGCGCAGCTCTCGCTGTGTTTATAAAGCTACGTGTGCGCATATATACTACGTAAATGTTTTTATATTATATTATATTGTATCATCGTGCGAGCCCGAAACTACCCGTGTAATGGTCACGTAGAGCGCGTACGTATATTATGTACGCCTGCTCGACTTGGAATTTGAGATGTACAAAATTGCATTATATATGCTACGTACTATACGCAGTACACACGGTAAAGATACGTCGCGCTGGCTCGAGTCGAACGCCCACGCGCGCCGATTTATATATAAAAAGACTCGCTGCTATAAGTGTACGTATACGTAAGGGCGAAATTGGCGCGCCATTAGCCTCCAGGGCGGTCCTTACGTATTTTATAGATTTATATAGACGGGTATCGGATTGACGGAAAATTGGGCGCCAAGTAGAAGCAAGGAAAAATAAGGCATCTTTTGTTACACGCGCGCGCACATACGCATATGCACACACGTGAGATTTTGTCGAGAAGCAGAAAGAGAGAGAGAGAAAGAGAAAATTAAAGGGCCAATTGTCTGTTACGTAATACTATCTCGACTGGCGATCTGCAGCGTGATGTCTATGCACTTGGCGCTGTTACATATATGTATGTATATGAAGGAGAGAAAAAAGGAAGAGGCAGTTTTTCTAAGTACGACGTCTAACCGCGACGAGAGACGGAGCATCTTCGCAATGAAGATGACAATTTTTTGAAGTAAAACTTCTTGCGAGGTACGTTGTTTTTTGAAAAAATTCAGGACTGTACACTCGTTGCATGATAAGTACTATTTTTAAAAAATTATTTGCAGATATATCGTAAACAAGAGTGTTGTATATTTTATTTTTCAGCTTTTTGATTCGATCAACAGATGGAGTATTGTAAAGTCGCAAGTGGCAAAACAATTTCTGATTATATAATCGAGGATGGATTGTTCTTCCTTGTATTTTGAGAGGTTCTTATTTTATGTATGATGCAGTTGCTCTGGCCGGCAACTTATGATTATCCTAAGAGGACGTGAATAATAAATAAGACCTGAAAAGTGAGAGGAGTGTCGAATAATAAGATGGCAAAATTAAGATAAATATTAGATTTATCGAGATGCAACTAATTTTTGTGTGCACAGAATTAATTTATCAGCTTTTGTTGCAGTGGTCGTTGACGCGAGTCCGCTGCAACGAATGAAAAAGAATATCGCGCACGCGCGTGGTACGAGATTAATTAGGTATAGCGTAAAAGATGATTGAATAATGGGGGCGAGATTCGCGGGGCCAACACACACGCTAATCGCGAAACCTGCATATGATGGTAGTATCATACGTCCGGTCGCACTGGCACGGTACCATTCGACGCACGCTGGCTCGGTGGCCCCAAATTGGTATTAAACCTGCCTCGTCGCGTTCGGAACGTATGTGTTTGCTTATACAAATAAGCCACTTCGGCTTGTGAGTCTCGGTCCATCGAGTAGCTTCAGCTGCTGGGATCAAACTGAACGCGAACTCATCTCTGCTGCGTCTTATCGCGCGTATGTTATTCGTCCTTTCGCGCATCCTTTTGCGCTGTCGACGAGAAACAATGTTTTTTCGTCGCGTGACGCGCTGATTTCGCGCTCGTGGAACACCGCGCGAAATTACGATAGTTGCAATTTATAGCAAATAGGAGCTGCAAACATAGTTTTTTCGAGAACGTTTCATTCATCTTTTCTGCGCTCGAGCTCGTATGTGTATACGTACGTACGTATGAGCTACAAACGTAAATGGTTGCAAACAATTTCTGATTATATAATGGAGGATGGATAATTTCAAAGTCACGAAGAAACAAAAATGTCCCTGTCTATATAATTTTTCTAGTCTGCAGAGGTATAAAAAATATTTCATTACGTTACTCGTGCGCCAAACATCAAAGTATTCATCTTTATTGAGAATGAATAAATAGTTCGCTTTGCTAGTGAAAATAAAGCACATCGTAAGAAATCGTGCTTTAAAAAATAGTGCCTTCAAGTGTACTTCATCCGCAATGCATGCCACACATCCTGCTCTCTGCGTATTAATATGTAAAATCCATAATAAACATATGCATAATACACATTACGTCGTCGTTACACTTTCGAGGTTTCATTTTTCACAAAATCAAGCCCTCCTCCACTTATTATAAATACATTTAATATTGTAAACTGCTCGTAAGCTTTCTCGTTTCGCTCCCATGATGCACGTATGATAACAATAGTAATATACCTGATATATAATAATAACAATAATAATAGCTCATCGTCTTGGCGCGTAACACATAATACTCGTGTGCGGCGTGCGAGTTCTCTCTCGCTTTGCTGCACTCGCAAGGAGCGACACACACACACGCAGACAGCAGATATTATAAATATCGAGACAGAGCTCCGATCCCATTGTTTTTCCTTTTATAATATTATACCCGCGTATCAAGTGCTGCTTGACGACGACGACGACGACGACGACGACGAGAGAGAGATGTCTCCTTCGGCATTGGCACGTATGTGTATTAACTTCCTTTCTCTTCGATGCACACGCGATATATGTGCAAGCATCAGCATACACAGACGCACACACACAAGTATATGATATGCGCGGGCGAGAGCGAGAGAATTGATAATCGCACACACGCGAGGTATGATACACCCTCGCTTAGGCTACTGCCCGGGCCCCGTATATGAACGATCGTATTTCACCACGCGCGTACAAATGCAGACGATAAGATTATATTATTGCTGCTGCTGCTGCTGCATAGTGCATGCATATTATATACGTACAGGCATTGCAGTTTAAAATCACGCTCGTGGAGCTCGGCTCGCATGTGTGTGTGTGTGTGCAAACCTAAACCCGGAGAGTCGAGCCTGGCAGAAGAGTGGAGCTCGCGCAAAACAGCACAACTCGACGTGCAGTATAAATACACATACGAGCAAGAGTCAAGTGCCTTATAATTACGCGCTCGAGAATGCCTCTATATCCTCGATACGTAAATATTCGAAGTGTATGTACCTTATCGGTACCGACCTTTGCCGATCGGTGCGCAAGCTGGCGTCGAGCAGCAGCAGCAGCAGCAGCAGCAGCAGCGCGAGCTTTCTCGTTCTCGATGGGCAACGGCTCAAATATCGAGAGTACATGTTACAGGCGTGTATCGTTCGATTCGGAAAGGTCAATGCCATTATCGAACGTAATAATATACATTAATAATACGTACGACATTTCCCGCGCATTTTTATCGCTTTTACGAACTACCACTTACTGTACCACTTGCGATCGCGTAAGAAAAATAATTCGCAATTACAGGCGCAGGATTTTAACGCGCGCTGATCGCGTTTGCACTGGTTTGAAAAATTCTCGCGATCGTGGCGTTGTGTCCCCGTGCATGACGCTGCGTGTGTAACAAGCCCCGACCAAATGGGCCATGTCTCGAAAATCCCATCCGATGACTCACTTCGTTTATTATATATACACGTACTTTGCAGCCTATATGTTTGTAGTGGCCCTTTTCACTGGAAATATAACTATATTACGGGAGAGAGAGATCAGGCATTCTTTGGGTAACACATATACTGCAGTCCACGAATTGACCGAGCAAGGAGGAATTAAGAAGAATAAGAAGAAGAGGAAAAAAAGGAGCCGTTTCGCATTTGTGTGGCGCTCGCTCCACGTAACGCACAATATATAATATGTATCATCGCGATATAAATTACAAAATCATGAACGACTAATCCAGTTAAAAAACCACGCAAAAGTTCATCATCTTGTACGCGATCTCGTCAGCGGCGCATTATCATCATTGGTACGGAATCGCGTTGATTCATCTCGTTCACTACTGTACGGAGTCTGCTCGCTCGACTTACGCACGTGCGTGTTATTTTTTTCCTTCTTCTTCTTCCTTGTATTTATAGCAAATAGGAGCTGCAAACATAGTTTTTCCGAGAACGTTTCATTCATCTTTTCTGCGCTCGAGCTCTTATATGGTATACGTATACGTACGTATGAGCTACAGACGTAACTGGATTTCTTCTTGCGCGGCCCGCGCAGTACGGAAGTAAAAAGGTACATACGCTACGTATCGCGGTATCTTCCTCCAAGCAGATATATATCTCGCGCGGTGGACAGATATATTGTGCAAATGTACGTAACGCTCACTTATCGAGAATGTCTCTTTGCGCACGCGTGTATATAAATATAGGAAAAAAAAGAAGATACGAATTTGTTTTTCCGCTCTTCTCTCAGCGGGACAGGAAGAAAAAAGAAGAAGAAAAATGTCTAAGTGCGGATTCATTTTGAAGAATGCAGGTATTATTATATTATTGTTTGTCCGCGAGCACGGCATTATAGCCGACAATGCATAACGATAATTGCTGCCGCCACCGAGTATATAATACAATATGTGTGCAACGATGGTTGCATGTATATTGTAGTAAATACACCGTATATACGTCAGTGGAAAATCGAAAAGAAAAAATCATTAGAAAATTTTAGCGCGCGTCATAGAGTGGTTTAAATGCACTTGGGAAAAATTGTTTCCACTCGCAAAATAAGTCCCTCGCGCGTGCCTCCAACGTTGCGTAATAAGTTTTTTCACGGATTCTTCTTTTTTTTTTATCGATTGAAAAAAGAAGAAGTAAAGAAGAAGAAGAAGAAGCAAAAAGCTATTTTTAGTCGCTACAGGTGCATGACTAACGCCTACGCGCGCATCCACGCGATCATCGGTACTTTTTACACGCATTGTGATTTCCCCGTTTCAGGAATTTATTTTTGGCCTATTCTTCACCGGAACGTGTATACGTGTGCATAATCTATTATTCCGAGGCTCGAATATATGTATTCGCTCGTAAATTTCACTGACTCGCTATACGCGCGAGTATAAGACGCGTGTATCATTTTTAACTGTAATTTTTGTTCATCCTCGCTTGGCTGGCGCTCTTAAAAATGTGTGTAGTGATTCACTTGTGCACACAATTGACATCTCTCTGTCGCTCGCCTCGACTCTCGGCGTAAAATCGGCTCGATGATCTATATATTAATCGGTATTGAAAGGCCTCGAAATGGCTTTTAAACGCCTTAATACGGACCGATCCCGATACTTAAGCGTATGTGTCAACAAACTCGCGTCAGTACATATGTATATTGGCCGATCATCGTCGTCGCGCGCGCGCGTCGTTAGAAAAACGGGCGTCACACACATAATGCCGATCGGAATGCCTCGCAGTCTGAATCATCGGAAGTCCACTTCCGAGTTGAGCACCGATTCCGATACACACACACACTTGGGTTAAGGATTTTTTTCCTTATTCTTCTTCTTCTTCTACTTCGTCTCCGAAGAGCTTTAGTCATCATCGTCTCTTCGCTTTAAACAACTTCATCGCGGGCTTAACTTTTTTCGGGTTACGAGATTAATCCTTTTTTATTTTTTCGCGCAGCGATCATTGCATCATTGTCGAAGCCACACAACATAATTCCAAAATGCTTTTCATGAGATTCCGCTAATTTCCGATCGGTTTCGCCATAAATTCACTCTGTATATGTTATGATGTGCTGCTGCTGCTGCGCGGCAAAAGCTTGAGCAGCAGCATCAGCAAAAGCGAGCTCCGGAGCGATTCGTGAGCGGCAGGTTCTGACTTGTCTCTCATCGTGTATATAAGGTCCGAACTACGCAGGCTCTTTGCACTTTTTGAACAAGTTTAACGTGGGAAAGAATATTCATAACTTCTAGGTACGATCGTTGCGGCTATATGTATACTGAATTTGTCTCTCGTAATATCGAACGATATACTTTTCAATGTACATAATATAGAAGCCAATTGTAGAGCATCGATGTCGCGCGATCTCACCTTTGCTTGAATTAAAAAAGGAGAACAAGTTGAAGAAGAGATCAAACTACATGACTTGCGCAAAAAATAATTGAATGGCGCGTTAACGCAATACACCGATTGTTTTCGACGCCAAGTAGCCGGGTAAATCCTCAGCATTTTAAGTACTCTCTTACTAAGTTTCATCCACTTGAAATATAATTATATCGAGGTAAAGTGGCAATAATGACACAATTCAAAGCGCAATTATATCAGACGCGCTTTATTATGACGTCTGTGGGGCTACACACTGCGCTCCGAGGCATTAGAATGAATTACACTCTCAACGCGGGGATTTTTTTCATGAATGGAAATTCGCGAAAATTAGAAAAATACTACGTACGTACGTATACACTCTCGGTGTACATAATAGACAACATATACGAACGTCACGCTCGTTATATTATACGCGTAGCTCTTTCGTTTTCACACCTTCCCTCCTTCTTCTTTTTTCTACCTCGTCTTCTTCTTGTTTAATATTAGCGCGCAGTCATCGTCGTGTCCCACTAACCGATCGGTATCGGGAGTTTTATTGTGTCTGCGCGAGACCGAGAGACTATACACTCCATAATGTGTGATTTAATAATTATCCTCGTGAGAAACTGGTTTTTTTTTTCTCTCTCCTCGCGCGTCTCGTCTTCTCTCCCGCAGTCTCGTATCAAAACCTGCGGCCCGGTGTTATTACACTTTTCTTTACACCTTCGAATTTCGATACAGGTATACCAGCCACGCAGGTATTTCTGTTATCTGTACGGAGGCGAGTGATAATAATGCGAAAAACAGAGAAAAAAAATCAATCGATACTGGCGACCTTGACCGTGACTCATTCGCGCGGCGTCGGGGAAATGATTTTGCGAATTTTTTTTTCTTCTTCTTCTCATGCTGAAAGAGATCCTCGCGAGAGATAATCGCGTTCGCGCGCGGATGCCTCTTTAACGCACGTGCTAAATGTTTGACTTGATAATTATGGCCAAACATTATGGGCCATTGTGCCATACAAAACGCGCGCGAGCCAATATAATGTATAATACAAGAGCTCGCGCGAGCCAATATAATGTATAATACAAGAGCTCGCGCACGGCCCGCACGCGAATACTTTTTTTTTGTGTGTATTGTGTTCCAGTATATATTATAAAAGGCTTGGCGTGAGCGGCTCGAGATAGGTTTGCCAAATAAAAATATATATACTCGTTGCTAATGAGCGAGCACCGTGTGCGATAATTGGTTGAGTGTTACATTATATATTACTTGGCGCTGGATGTCAAATGTTGACACTTGAATTTTGATCGACTTGGTGCGCTGCGATTTTTTTTATTTTTTTTATTTTTTTATCCTTTTGACTAAAAGAAAAGGAGCCGCTTATCGGTGGCGTAATATTAGTTTAGAAATATTTTTGTTGTTTTTTCTTCTCGAGTCTCGGCGTTATCTCCTGGACGAGTCCTGAAATTATAATTTTCGCGCTTATCTTTGCTCTCTATACATCGTATGTGTTTAAGAATGGCATTGCACGCGGAGCCGAGCCTATTAACGCTAGATATATCCGTGCGCATTACAATATACATATATAGCTCATACGAAGCTGCTGCTGATGATGATGATGATTCACGAATCGTTTTAACCGTTCGCGCCGGTGTAACGACCCGCGAGTGACGTCAAATATGTGTAGCGTACCGCGTTGCACAACCGCCTGTATGCCTCGCGCGACTATACGGGCAAGTGCATATATATAAAAGTCTCCAGCTATAATGTGCACTCGCGGGTCAGCTATATATACAGTTGCAACACGTGGATAAAAGTACGCGCGCGGGGTTTTGTTGGAAAATCACGGTGGAAATTTTCTTCTTTAATTTTTCTGCAGACAATGTCGCCGCACGAATTGTTACAAGTTCATCGATGAGTATACACCGCGCGCTATTATATTACGTTCATTGATTAATTTCGACGTGATCGCAAGTCGAATGCGTGTAAGTGATAATTCGATTGACCATCGGGTAAAGCGATCGTCGAAGGCTGAAAACGATAATCGATGACGAATCAAGATGCGCGCGCGTCACGAGTTATTACATCGAATACAGATGCCTAGACGAAATTTTCCCAACTCTGCATAGGCGAAATATTTGAAAATTTTCCGATTTTCCGAATAGGTACGTACAATAGTTTGCGGCGGTGCATCATCTCCGCGATTATATTGCGCGCGCCTGCCGCATTCCTATATACAGAACGTCCGCGTGATTGGGAAAAATGTATTTCCTGGAGGAAAGTTCGCGAGTGATGTCATCGCTCTCTGTGCGACAATCGGCCGTGAATAATCCACAAAAATGCGGTATACTTTTCTCTTCCGCACGTTTCAAACGTGCGTATGGATGGTGATGCTGCTCGGGATACCTATATCTCAGCTGCGAGCGCAGGTGAAAGTGAAGGAAAAACTGTAACTTTGCCATACGTCATATCGAGCGTTGAATATAAGGTCGAACGCGTACATGAATCACACCAGCAGAGCTAGGTACATATAACTGCATTGCGTTGCATTATTATATCTCATGTGTGTGTATGATCCATATACGACACGACATATCATCGAAGCTCGCGTATATTAGTTCGAGCTATACAGAATAGAGGTGCGTACGGCACTCGCGAGCAATTGTGATTTGCGATTAAAATTGAGTCTCTACGTACGATACGTGCACTCGAGTGTATATTAATACTGTATACATTAGATTAACGATCTATTGCTTATACGATCTCTCTGTCTGTGTCTCTCGCGGGCACGCGACCTCGTTATACATAAATCTGAACGTTATATTATGTGTATATGCTGTCGATGACAAGGAGCACTCGATGATAGCATCGAATATATTTTTACATACACACTACATTGTGTCGTGTTATAAATATAGTTCAACGACCCGCGGCGCCTTTATTTACCACCTTATTTTTCTATTTCAGTCTTACAGGGGGGAGGTAAAGGGGGGTGCGCAATAAAACTTTTTAACTGCAAAAAATAAGCGCGCGCGCACTGTGTAATTGATTCGTAGGCAATATTAATGCGCCGAGATAATTTATCGCCGCGCAGCTGTTACGAAAGATTACGAGAGACGCTGTAAAAGTTGTAACGTTGGATAAAAAAAAAATCGCGCAATTCGCAAACCGTGAAATAAGTCGGTATGGCAAACGCGATTGAACGCCGAGCTACGCTGTTGAAAAATATTTACTTTGAAGTTAAGGTAAGAGCGTAGGAAGTTTTGTGCCTTTTAAATTCGTATAAGCGAATTTGAATCAATAGATACCAAAAATCGGCATCGAAGTTCAAAAATTTTCAAAACGCCAGGCAAATTCCCCTTCACTTTCATAATTGGTTTCGAAACCGTGCCTTTAAAACGATTATGTTTGCTTTGATACTTGCACACTTACAGATATAGAGGTACTCGCCATCTAGCGGTGAAGAATGATCTTCATTATAATTGAATTTTCGTAAAAAAAAAAACAAAATAAGTCTTAAAACGTTAATTTTTAATCAAAATGTTTAAATTTCGGTGTAGAATCGAATCATTTTTATTAATTTTTACATTAAAAATAATGTATGTGATTGAATTTCATGAATTTTTTTACTTCATTCCGTTCTTTTTTTCCAAAATACTTTTCCAAGTAAAGGATATATTATGATTACAATTATGTTTGGAACGATTTTTAGCTCAATGTTTTACTTCCGATCAAAATCTTGAAGCTTCATTAAATTTTGGCATCCTTTGCAGCGACTTTTTTCTTCTGTCTCCTCAAAATTCAGCTGTATTCGTACCTATATATAATATGGTCCGGGGAGCACGTGAGCGAACTTTTGATATAATTACCGCGATGACTGGTCATTGTCGAGCCAAAGAGTCGAGCGCGTTCCTTTTTACACACATGTTTTACCGATTCATACCTGAGCACATATACACGCACACACGTGTTACGCGCAACTGTATTATTTGCTACTCCAGCAGCAGCAGCAGCAACAGCAGCGGCAAGAAGAAGAAAGAAAGAAAAAAACGGCGCGTAGACGACGACAGAAATCCGTGACCTTGGCCTGCTGACCGCGAGAAGGCAACCTGTGTATTATGTATATAGTGAGAGTCTCGGCCGGATCATTATTATGTACGCACGAGCGAAAAACTCATGTAGTTTCTTTCTCTCGCGAGTTTTTTAACCGTCCGCAGGCGCTGACCACTACGCGCGAGTATGAAAATTTGCGCTTCTCTTTCTTTTCATCCACGATACACGATAAGAGCTCGCTCGTGCGGCTACGAGCTCGACCGTTAAATTACGCGAGATTACATTATTGTGCGTGCAGCAGTCTGCTGCAGTTGCACAGTACATATATAACGCCGATGATTTTTCTCGCGCAACCTTCGGACAACGGCAAATCCGTTTATTGCCGTACGATACAATGTTGCTGCTGCTGTTATTTTTTCTCTCTCTCTCTCTCTCTCTCTCTCTCTCTCTTCAATTTTCCATCGCTAAAAATCTCTGCAAAATGATAAATCGCCCGAGCGCGCGTCGTTTTATTAATATTACTCTCTTACGCAAAATCGTAAATTTTACCCGCGTTGTTGCGTTGCAGCGCGGCACAGAGTCGTGTACACATATATACGGCATCTTTTGTTTTAGTCGTGGAAAATATTATTTACGTCTTTATAATTGCTGGCAGGTGATTATCATTCAGGATTATGAGGATCGATGAAGTAACAGCTGATATGCACAACGCGATCGGTCGTATAATTATGTTTTACCCAGGTTTTTTTCTTCTTCTTCTTCTATTTTTACAACTGATTTACGAAACAGCGAATCAATTTGAGCGCACACGTTTTTCTCTTGTTCATACATACAGCGTTAAAAATATTCAAATTAGTAGGGATGACAGTATTATTTCAATTAAAAGAAATTTCAATCGAACTACAATTTACCTTGTTGTCACTTATACTATTATTTTGATTTTGACACTTTCAGATTTACTTGTAAAGGTACTCGCCATCTAGTGGTGGCTCGAATAACTAGTGGTGGCTTGAGCATCTTATGTTAAAAATGATGTTTTTCAGTTAACATTATAATAAAATTTTCATACATTTTCAAGCGAATTTACTTATACAATAAATCAATGTAGAAACAATAATTTTCGATCAAACTTCTCTAAATTCGAGTATAGAACTCAATCTTTTTTATGATAGATTTTTTTAAACAGTGTACAAAAATGTTTGTTTTTACATTTGGCGAAGAAAGTAAACAAAATTATTACATTGTTATCATACATCCGTTTGATTAATGCAAACTCAAGCCCACCGAGGACGAGGGCAAACGATTTGCTGTACGCCTTATAGTGCAGAGATGGTCCGTTCGAGATAAAATTATTTTACGGCCGATAGACGTGATTCTTTCGTCGTCAAGAATAGGTAATTTTTTTCACCTTTTTTTTGTTTCTAGCTTTTCGTTATTCGTGTGTAATCTGCATTGACTTTTTTTTAGGTAAAACGCGCAGGAACACACACTTACGCATACATATACGTGACGTCGGATTCTAACATCAACGCACAGATATATCTTCACTTACACATATGCAGATACAAAAGAATACCAAATTGTGTGTACGTAGCCACATAAAAAGTCTCGACCCTTATTAACAATCCGCGAACGTCCTTTGAAACCTGGGCGTGACGTATGTATGCAGTCACACCACTGTGTGAATATAACGTATACTATCATCGTACGAGGATAGAAGTCATTGTCTTGAATCAACGCCGCCGAGATTTTATTTCCTTCCTATGTATGCTCGCACTAGCTTACATTCAAATTTTTCGCCTTTTATTTGTTGCTGTTGTTGTTGTTGTCTTATCATATCTAAAAGTGAAAAAGATTAACCGAAAATTGTATGGATACATCCGCGCGTTGCGACGACATTTCTTTTTTTTTTTTTTTTATAAATTGTCAAGGTACGTCCTGATTTTCAAAAGACAAGGTTTATTATCGCGTTATACGCCGGAAGACATTAATTTTCGATAAACTTTCTAATGCCCGGGCGCGGAACAAAAGGAGCATTTCGATACACAGGACCGTTTCATTTTTTTTTCGTCTTCTCCTTCTTAACATTCTGAAATTTTTATTTTTATAGTTATTATACGTGTTTATCCTACAATAGAATTAATATCGCCGAGTTTCACGTCGTACGACACCGATTACAAACCGTCGTTGTGGAATTTTCATTTATATAAATATTGATACGGCAATTAAATTCGAAACGAGAGAGAAGTAAAAAAGAGTGTCAAACGGTTAATAAACATCATGCGCACATCATTCTCGTCCAGGCGCGTTCAATATATTATATTTAATGTGCTCTAAACGCGCGTATGAATTTCAGTAATTCGAGTATGTTAAATGCGCTATAAAAAAAAAAGTCGACCGCGCGCGCGCCTCGTCAACGTGTGCTGAAATAATGGGAGGCCCGCGAGATATATTATATTATACGATACACAACGAACGAGAGCTGCTCGCGCACACGGAGAGACAAACAAGACCACCGTACGAATGAAATACCCCGAGATCTCCTTTCATTCATCGCGCAACGAAATCAAAAGAGCGAGAGGCAGACAGCAGCAGCGGCAGCACGCGAGCGAGCCAAGCGATCCTCTTCATTCAATCGGGCTCGCGCGCGCATCGTTCATTCATAAGAAAAATTCCGAGGCGCCGACGACGACGACGACGAGCAGCAGCACAGCAGCTGTTATATGTACGCGGGTACCCCTGGGTTTACAACATAAAATGCCACCGACAAAACTTTGCTATGTATATGTACTTTTACCTGGACCATGTACGCGTATATGTGGAGCAACTAACCTGATGCGCGCACGTGTGCCCCTGACAAAATAATAATGGGCTCCTGATTATCCGCTTTACCGGGCCATTTCTTTCTATCTGTTTCTCTCTTTCGCTCTTTTGCTGCCTGGTATATACGTATGTACGAGCAATTGCTGCGTCAAAGTTACGCGCCTATAGTATAACTTCACTACACTACAGTTATACCACGCATACATTGCAGAAGCAGATGCATCATCGACGCGTACACGTATACTATGTAAGCTCGAAATTTTTCGTCTTTTGCACGCAGGTGTCGCAGATGCGTATTTCATACCGCACCGAGAGATCGTCAATAGCTGCACACACAAAATCGAATATATATGCGCCTGTGCATTGTATACGTTATACGCTGGTACACTCGTAGAGATCGATATTTATATATGTGGTACATACGTACGCGAGCGGCTTCGATTGTCATGAAATTCTTATGCACATACATAAGCAGGGCAAGAGAGAGACGGAGACTCACGGCGAAATGGCAATAATAAAATAGCGTAGGGGTGATATTATATGCCCTTTTGGGATGTTTCGGGAGTATATACTTTCGGAACTGCTCGAGTCGTTTCTATTATATCGCGCACACTTCTCCAGCTCCGAATTCATGTATCGTTTTGTGCTGTTAGAAAACGTGTAACGCTCAATTTCACGTCGATGTATTGCTCGGTGTGGACTCGAGTCGAAGCGCGTCGAATCGCGATGACCGGAACCGAACCGATTTATTACATATCGTTATGTATTTACAAAAAAAATAATCCGTACATTCGAGGGAAGAGCGATCCCTGTGCGCTACAAAAACACACACTCGCAAGTGGTTGGTAAATACATTTCGAAGGAGAGTATATTACATAGCGATTCGTAATTCGTTCCTCTTGCCAATATATTATATTTTTTTTGCAGCAAAAAATCGAACGCAAAGAGCCATCTGTAGACGCGAACGCACAACAACGGCAGCTCGAGCAAGGTGTGTGCAAATACGCGTACACACACGCTATTATATACTCGCACAATGAACGTGCCAAAATCTGACTCACGACTCGTATTAATATCCGCCACGCGCGATCGGGATCAGTGGCTTGAATACTCGAGCTCGCTGCCTTACCGATCGCGCGCGACACGACAGCAGCAGCGGCAGCTCTGCGATTATCGATCGTGCCTCGGTGGTGTAAACACACGGAGCCGATCTCGCGCGCTTAGCAGTTCCATACATCATTTTTTAGCTCTATATATATATATACTCGCGCACGCAGCTTTAGAGTTCGCGCATACATGCTTCATGAGAATCTATGCCAGCGGGTCGAGCTCGGAAAAATCGAATGGGCGCCGCCGCCACCGCCGGACTATATACGAAAGAGACGCAGTGCGCCCGGCAAGTTGAACGTATGCTGCATGCATATATTATGGGCTCTATGCACCCGCGAGCGGGTAAGAATAGAAAATTTCAGTTAGAGCGTCGCGATATTCACACGCGATAACTGTGTATGTTTTTCGTATTGATGAGAGGATTTAACTATTCGATCGGTACTTGCTAAGTATACTGCCTCGTTTTTTAACAATATCGATCGAAAATCATCATAAATCTGCAATGCAATGGACTTTAAGCATTATGTCGAGTTTGGCAAAAAAAAAGCCACGTGTCAAGCCGAGCTTCACGAGAGCCTGTATCGATGACTCATCTCTCGCTGCACATCTTTGGTATATAACAATTGCTAATTGAACAAACCTCGTTTTCTGCACGCTGTTTAAATTAGCTGCGAACGAACGAAGCCGTAGTGACCTTGAGATTCTTGCAGCAGCAGCAGCAACGCAGATTGCCGCGTGTATACTCGTGTATATATTATAACCACCACACAAGCAGTTGTCAATCAATCCTCTGTACGGTTGGATGGATCTTTATTTCTTTTTTTTTTTGATTCACAAAATTTATTAACTCACGATTCACACGATGCGTTGGTTACACCTTTATACGTATGTATCCGTTTTACGTTGATAGATATAGGAATGCTCAGCCAAGAAGATGACGACGATGCTAAAACTTCGTGTGCTTTTTGGCAGGCAGTATTTACTAGACTGAAGTCGTACGGTAGAGTTGATGGGCTGTGGTCGCGAGTCGCGATTCTACACATGTGTGCACAAGTATATATAATACATCTTATCGATCTCGTATACTACGTGTGTGTGTGTGCGTTCGCTCTCGAACGACGCGAATTGACTGGCCCCGCGTGCACACACATGTGTATGTTAAAGCGAATTAATACTTGATCCGAGTGCTCGCCGCTGATTGCCAATTGCCTTCGGGCTGTACCGGTTATATTATACACGCTTATGTATCGATTTCTGCCCACACGTCTTTTCTACATAATATTGTTATTATTATTGTTTTTTTTTCATTAAAAATTAAAAATTGTTTGCTCGCTCGATCCGCGCTTCGAATTTCAACGTGCCGATTAGCCGTTTTCTAATTATAAACTGATTACACACACACGTGCGTGCGCGAGAGTGTATATCATCCACGAGTGTTTACTGCGAATTAGCGGTGCGAGCCGGTGGCACTTCGAATTACGCCGAGTGGACACATTACTATATAACCCGCGCGAGAATTGATTTTTTTTTCGCTGTCTTTTTAGCGCTATAAAGCGCGTATTAATTTTAGATTATTTGTCACAAAAATTATATGTACACGCCCGATGTGTATGACGTTGTCGATCTAGCTGCGAATTTCGAAACGAATCTCTTTTTTTTCCCACTCGCGTGCGTATTTATGCGGAGTCGACTGAATTATCGTGGAAATTATGCAATATACTGTACCGGATTGCGTTATACGGTGTGATTCATAATTTTAATGTCGATCTAGTTTTTTTTTTTTATTTTGTTTTGGGATTTTGCTGCGATGAGTTTAAGGATTTATTTGCAAAGTTATATCACGTTGAAAATATTTGTACCTGAACTTTATTAATTTTAATGAAACAAAAGTAGATAAACGAGTATTTTTATACTAATAATAAAATAACAACTGTGACTTTTTTATTTTCATGGTAAATATAACATATATCCAATAAATATTTTAGAAAAATGAAAATAAAAAATTTAAAGGGTGCAGTCAGTGAGACTTTGGGGCGCTTGTAATCAAGTATTAATTTTCTAATAAAATAATCATTACCCACTTATATGAACACAAATAAATTCAAGCACTTTATTATTCAAAATCAGCTGCCAAATCAAAACTCAAAGTTCGTACGATAAATATCGAGTAAATTCTTTTTCTTGATAACGAGCAGTAGACACGTTATATGTACACGAGTTTTTCGAGTGCTCGTCGGTAGCGGCACAAATATGACAGTTGTCTCTCTCTCGAGCGCGTATTATGGATTTCAGCGGCTACTCTCGCGGGGCACAAGTGCAGCGCAGCACAACACACGAGAGTAGCGCGCAAAAGTGGGGATCGGTCTCGAGCCGCGTCGTCGTCGAGTCGTGCGTTGCCCACCTATATATCTTCGTCTCGCTTGTACGACATATAGATTAGATGCCGGTGTACGTATATATGTGACCTTCGTGTGTCGCGCAGCGCGTGTATATGGGCTAAACCATGAAAAGTGCGATATGCCAAAGAACAAAGTTGAAATCGCCGTAACGGCCAAAAAAATTACCATTTAAAATGTTTTACAATTCATTGCCATTAATTTGCTTGTTTGCGATGACTTCAGAATGACAATTGTATTGCTTCAAAAAATTGAGATCAATTTTCAACCTCTTTGAATACGATAATACCACTTTAACGTTCACCGCTAGATGGCGAGTACGTTTATTTTTCAATCCGCAAGTGGCAAATTCCAAATAAATGTATAAGTCAAAACATGGTTGCAAGCAAAGTAAACATCTCGTGCAATTATTGGGACAAACCTGCGAAGATTCGAGGTGGTATCTTGATTTTCTGAATATAATCTTATTTTATAGAAAAAACCCGGAAAATTCACGTAAATAACAAAAACCATATTTTTTCATTCAGAGAATAACATTTATGAAATGAGAATGAATCTCGGAAGATTTACTAAGAGTACGCACTTGGTATCGATTGTGCTTTTTAACAAATGATACTTGTTTCAGTTCAACCCATATACCTACACACATAAGAGTGGGATAAATTCGGCTCCTTGAAGTTTTCGCGCGATCATACACCGCGAGCGAGCGAGAAGTTTCTGAAAAGATGTCGCGCTATGCGATCGTAACACCGAGAGGTTGCATTTCTATACAAAAGAAAACGACATGTTTCGTTACTCACGGGATAAAAATTAGAGTTTTAGCATTATTGTCATAACTATTCGAGCAATAATTGAAAATACCTTGATACAATTTTTACGCTCGCTTAAACGGCGAGCTCTACGCGCTCGTCGTGTTCTCATGTCGGAAAAATGCGTAGCTCGGGCGCTCATTTTTTTTACTCGTCTGAAAAGTTATTTTTCAAGATCATCATTGATCAAAGTAAGGCTGTCGAGCTATGTCATATAATTTTGCTGTTTTCGCACGCTCTTGCACGATCGAAGACGACATATAATATGGGATTCCATATTTTTTTTCTCATGCTTGAATATAATTTTCTCTCAAAAAGTAACGACGACGACGACAGGTTGCATCAGTATTTAAAACACATATTGCTTTGTTTCCATCAATTATTGCTCAATTAGTACACATTGTATATACGAGTATAATGAATGACCGGAAAAAAAAGATTCATTCGTCAATTCATTCCCATCGAAAAATGCGTACATCAAAGAGCATTCATCAACGAAATGCAATAAAAAAAAAAAGAAGTAAAAGAAAAAGTAGAAAAAGTAAAAAAAAGGCACGTTTCTTCAAATCCAAAGGCGCGCTCGAGCTGAAATGCCGCGAGTCGTACTCTATACACGTATATAGATATATTGCACGTACAGCCATGGGTATGGGAACGGGTCAATTAAGCTCCTTCTCTCTCCGGTTCGCGTGTGCATCGGCGATAACCAGCTGTGTGCTGGTGTGTGCCTTTACCTGTGAGTGAATTTCATCAAGATACAGCGACCAATCAGTGGCATGGCCACGCCTACGGCAAAACACCGGTGTATATAGCACTCGGGCTCTTTCTCTCTCTCTCTCTCTCTCTCGGCTTTGCTTGGCTTGGCTCACTTCTGCACTCGATACTTGTGTGTGTGCTCGATCCTTCGTCTTCTACTTCGTCTTTGCCCCCCTCGCACATGAAAGAACGGAAATGTATTGAGGAGCTTGGGCTGATGATGCACTTGTATAGACGAGTGGGTTAAGCGGATATTGAATTTTACACGAACGATGGCAGTTTTAATGTGAAAATTTAGAAGATAATTCGATACAACTTTTTAGATACTTTATGGAGTAGTAAAAAAAATATTATAAATATTAGAAGTATATACCCCCAGAATTAGAGCAACAGTTGCATAGCGATAGACAATAGTTTTACCACGTCAATACGTTTATACATTGCGAAAGTGAATGTGAAACGAGGAAGCCATTGTTGTTGCAATTGGCAGCCTGTTAAATACGTATACATATAATAATGCTCGATGCATCTACGATACATAATAGAGAAACTGTTTTTTTTCTTCTTGTCTTTCACCCGAATTTCAAGTCCTCGACTCGTTCTCGACTTATGCGACTAATTGGATGCTAAAACTCAACTTTTGCGCTTATTTCATTTCAATTTCATGATCGGAATGAGAATTTTTAGAAGCAATTACGTCGCGCGCGCTGTTGCAGTATAGACATTCACGTATAACGAGAACCAGTTCAGGTGCGAACTGAAATAATTTACGCGCGCGCATTAGTCAAAATCTACTAGTATACGAAACTAGAAACTCAATGGAAAGAATATGAAGCATGTAATCTCGTTGCAGCTGCCTTTCAAATTGAGGTGTCTCTCGCATCGCACACGACGTTATCCTATCAAGACTATTTTCTCCTCGGTAAAAAATCACAGGTAATGAGTCTTTTTCTTCGTCTCAAGCCAGCTCGTTCAAGTCTCGTTAATAACAGGCGACGAAAATTGAACCATATTTTTTCATATCATGAATCACACACAAGAAGAAAGGAGCTATAGCATGTGCGCGGCACACAATTCACTTTGTCGTAGTTAAGCAGAAAAATTCGAAAAGGGAACGAAGAAATAAAAATGTCGAAGAACTGAATCATCGTTATGATATTGTGTATACGTACACGTATCAAATGCATTTCGAAGGCAAGGCAATCGAGTTAGAGAGACAGAGATAGAGATACACGTATACACATATAGAAGTGCAGAGAGCAAAAAAAAAACACCTGTTTTGCAATGCAGCACAGTAAGCATCAAGATAAGTGTCAACAATGCCATTATATACAATGCATCATGTTCTTAAATTTAAAGGATCGTATTGTATATCCATACACCGTATGCTACTACACAGTAGCTCTCTGCCGCGACTTCGCGTCGACGTCGCTGAATTCGAACGTCGCTGACGCGACGGGATTCCGTGCACGCTGCTCGGCTCGTCTTATTCTTTCTTTTCTTACTTTTTTTTTATCTGTTTCTTTATTTTTTTGGATTGGTCACTGTCCCGCGCGGATCATAAGCGCGTATGCTCCGTATGAACCAGTAAACATCCCATCGATGAGAACTTTTGCAATTTGACATTCCCCGTCGTCTAGGTTTCTTTTTTTTTTTTTAGGGGTTCTGCGGTATAGAAAAATTTCTAGATCATAGCCGTGCAGCTGCTGCGCGCGACACGGAGACGCGAGATGGAAAAAACTGTGTCTAGCGTCTATGGCGTCGTTACGGACTACGTATGTGAACAGCGGAAGAGCAACAAAATTTGATTAAAGATTATCCCATTGTCGCTAATGCCCCTGATAGAAGGTAAACTTATACAGCTGTTCTAACTTTGTCACTTGCAGATTTACAGATAATATGTACTCGCCACCTAGTGGTGGGGACTTGAAGTAATATTATCGTATTTAAAGTGGTTGAAAATTAGTCTAAATGTATGCAGGAAACAATAAAATCATTTACTCATTTACTCAAGTCATTTGAAATTCGCTTGATATTTGTAGCATAATTGTATTAGAAAAATGAATTGCTACAAGTAAACCAATTAATTTTTATGTAAGTCAAACAATTTTCAATGTTAATTTTTTAGTGATTTATTGATCTTTATTAATCTTAAACATTTTTGACCGGTTTTTTTTTTAATTTCATAAGTATTTGGAGATCTGATGGAAAGAATTTAACGCAGGTTCTTATGGTAAAATGTCTTATTTCATGTTTTTATTCATCCATCTCAAAAATTTCATAATACAATGTAATTTAATATTATAAGAAAATTTGCACATACGTGGAAATACTTGTTATCTCATGAAAAAGTTAATTACCATAAGATCATACTTTTGAGCTAAAAAATGGACAAATTATGAATAATATCATGCTTTACTTATGAATGTCTAGTGACTTATGACTTTAATGTTCAAAATCATTGAGATTTATACAGTGTGAAACTTGAAGTTCAATGAATAAATGAATGAATAGTAACAATAATTTAACTAGTAGTTAATTCAAGTTCAATTATTGCTTCCTCCACGAGGAAGCTCGGCGATGGGCTTGAAAATGAATTTTTGAACCAGATATCGTAGGAAAATTTGGTTTACATAATTTTTTCAATGATTAGCGTGTTATGTTCAATTACGGTCAAGTTAACATATTATCACCAAACAAAAACTTTAAATTCTCTATCACGGTTCCTCCTACGAATCTACACGCCACTTCAGCCATTTTCTTTTCATAAAACACGCAGCTTCTCGGTTCGATCGTCAAAAAGTCTCTTTATCCGATTCACCACCGCCACCACCGTTAATGCACACGTATCGAGAAATAGCGATGCATTTTCCCTCCACATCGTCTCGTGCCCTTCCCCTTCCGTTCATAAATGTATGAAGGTAGCACACGCAATAAGGTACCTATATTATACACGCGCGTTACCCCGTGCGCCACCCAAGCTGCGTGTGCGCGCCCAGCTGTATCATCTTACCGTGGGAGGAAACGCACGCGCGTACACACACTGCGTATCCTGCAGAAATATGCGCGCGCCGCGCAGCAGCAGCAGCAAAATGCGAACGCGGACGAGCTGGAGAAAAAAATGCGCGCGGCACCAGTAGCTCGACCGTGCGTGCAAACTCGCGTGAATTGAAGAAACGAGAGCGAAGAAAAAAATTAGGACTCTCGAGGAGTAGAAGAAGAAGAAGAAGAAGAAGAAGAAGAAGCTTTGAAAGCATGCAAAATGACGTAATCGAAGGGGATGCTTGGCGTGCCGTACGTTCGACGGTCCCAGGAATCTCGCCGTGCGCGCATAGAGTTATATAGATATATGTACGTGGGTTTGCGTCGGCGCATGGCCGTGGATATGCACCCTAGAAATAAAGACACATGACAATGGTTTATTGACTATTATTGATTATTTTAATAGTTGCAGAATGTTGTTTTCGCGTGTAAGCGATAATACATAACACAGGAACAACTTGTCATATAATAAAAGCATATTATAATAAATTTTTACAAATGTACTAGATCATACATCATGGTCTCTTGATACAATTAGACATACATTTTTAAATTTATAAAATCATAATGAGTCAGTGCTGCGCAACATCGATGTGCTTTTTAAGATTAACCTTTCGTGCAAATTTCTTCTCACAAATATTACATACATATGTGATTTCACTATGAACAAAATTTACGTGGGTTTTGAGATGTTGTCTTTGTGAGAATGACTTTCCACATGTATCACATGCATGGGTGATACCATTGTGCATCGTATCAATGTGGAATTTAAGATTACTCTTGTATGAAAATGTCTTACAGCAAATATCACATGTATGTGTGACACCATTGTGTGCCGAATCGATGTGGATTTTGAGATTACTCGTCGTTATGCATTTCTTTTCACATAAGTTACATGCGTATTTATTATCATTGTGCACTGCACCAACATGGATTTTGAGGTATTTCTTTGTTGAAAATGTCTTGCAGCAAATATCACAAGCATGTGTGACACCATTATGAATCGAATTGATGTGAAATTTCAGACTACTTTTCGCCATGAATTTATTTCCGCATAAGTTACATGCGTAGTTAATATCATTGTGCACTGCACCAATGTGAATTTTGAGGTATTTCTTTGTTGAAAATTTTTTCTTACATATATCGCATGCGTGAGTGATACCATTGTGCACTGAATCGACATGTACTCTTAGAGACTGTTTTTTCTTAAAATTTTTTCCACATGTATCACATGTATGTGTGACACCATTGTGAGCCGAATCGATGTGGATTTTGAGATTACTCGTCGTTATGCATTTTTTTCCACATAAGTTACATGCGTAGTTAATATCATTGTGCACTGCACCAATGTGGATTTTGAGGTATTTCTTTGTTGAAAATGTCTTGCAGCAAATATCACAAGCATGTGTGACACCATTATGAATCGAATGGATGTGAAATTTAAGACTACTTTTCGCCGTGAATTTATTTCCGCATAAGTTACATGCGTAGTTAATATCATTGTGCACTGCACCAATGTGAATTTTGAGGTATTTCTTTGTTGAAAATTTTTTCTTACATATATCGCATGCGTGAGTGATACCATTGTGCACTGAATCGACATGTACTCTTAGAGACTGTTTTTTCTTAAAATTTTTTCCACATGTATCACATGTGTCGTTCAACTTTTCTGTCACTCTCCTTTTTTTGTTTTTTTCACTGAGTTTAATGTCGAAATTCAATTTTGTCGCTTCGTCTCCAGAAATGTCTTTCTTTATCACATCTAAAGTTTCTAATTTTATTGGGTTTTGAATTTGATTACCATCGCTGTACATCAAGTTCTGTGAATAATTTTGCGAGTAATCCTCAATTTTCTCCACTGTCAATAAGTTCATGCTGGGCTTCATCTCTTTACATTCAATATCGATATGCAGGTCGCCAAGTTCATTTTCACGATTTTCATTGTACTTTTGAAACATCTGATCCTACAATGAATTCGAAATTATGTGAAAATTTCCATTAAAAGTACTTATGATGCTGATCGCATATCTAGATATCAAGACTTACCAGATTATCTTGTGGAAATCTCAAGTGTTGAACATTTTCAAGATTAAATGCCTTATCAAAAATGTTATCATCGTTTTCAGAGGGCAACTCATCATCAGGTTCGACTTTAACCCTGGAACAAATGCAAGAAGATTTAATATTTTCCCGTTTTCTTTAACGTAAAATAAATATTACTTGATAGTAAAGTTGAATGTATCACGCGATTCCATCTTTCTCAGCTGAAAGTTTACGATCGACTGTTCTATCTGTATAGTAATGTTACTTATGTATTAAACTAACTTATTAAAATTCAATAATATTTACGAATTACGATATGAAAATGTGCGTACATATAAACGAAACAATAACAAATCATCGAATATATTTGAAGAAATTAAATTATTCTGCTTTTGAGCGAACAAAAATAATTTATCTATAACTATAGATATCTAACCAAAAAAAATGATCTCACAGCTCTCAAAGTACGCTGAAATTGATTTAATTTTTTAAACAAAGTGAATGAGCTTATTTTGATGAAACACGTCTACTCGAAAACTAAAATAAAAATGTTGACCCATCTATTCAATCTATATTGCTTTTTTGTACGACCACACAAGACTTAAAATTACAATCGTAAAATTGAAATTACAACTTTGAGCTTCTGCAGGCAAAAAGAACGCGTGACCCTTGGGTACCAAATTTTCAGAATCGATACATTTTTTCACGTGCGTCGTTAGTTACTTCATTGTTGCAGCGGTGTATCGAGATTGACACAACACAGCCGATGTGTGCATTACATACCGATTGGTTAGGGCCAAATGCACAATCCATAATAATACGGGTTAAAACAGCGATCGGGAATGCCTTTCGTGCAGTTGCGCACATACTCCGTATATATAATGGAACATGAGCCGTACGTATGTCGAGCGCCGTCGACGAGAAATGAAATATCTTTTTAGGCTTTGAGGACCGCAGAGCTCGTCGTGTGTGTGTCTCTCTCGGCTGTCTTTGTTTATTATGGAATGCGATCGTTAAACGCGTATAACAAAATTGACGTTTGAATGAGGGTAATGGATGTGTACATTCAATTCCGATCCTCGCGCAGTACGTACACAGTGGCATCGGGTTAAAAAGCATATTATGGACATATCGGCTACGTGTATAACGTGTGTGTTCGACGCGGTGGCACCGAATCTGTATATTGCGTGTCGCTCGCGAACCGCAGAATGTGTATATAGGTATGTATCCCATATTACTGCCAAGTTACGTTCGCGAGTATTAAAAGTTGCGCAGGACCCGAACAGGTTTTTCTGTAAATTTTTCGTGTCCATTATAATACACGCCAGACAAATCCGTTTCGTTTCTCATTTTTTTTCTTACGAATTACAATATTTCGTACTTATCGCAGTCAAATTTCTCGGTCGATTTTGCATGGCGGCACGTTTACCGGGACGCCTCATACGCCACACCCTTTTTTACGCCCTTAATCGCGCCAGCAGCGTCAGCTCGACTGCATCCAGCCGCGCGCGCGCGCGCCGCGGTAGGCCTCGCAGCTGCGTGCATAGAAGCGAGCTTATTCGGAGCGTAAAAAATTGAAGCCACTGCCCTTCCCTGCCACACACGCGTATATATAACGTGCGTGTATGCGATGATTATGCCCTGCAACGGAGAGCTAACAGGCCCGGCCCCTTATGACCATCGCATCGACTGCCTCTCTTGATATACACGCGCATATATAAACGCGATCGGTAATCGACTTGGACGATGATGTACGTATACATGGCTGCGCGCGCGAATATAATTTATGTTTATCGATGGCCGCGCGGAGAGAAATGTACACAAAGTCGTAAACAACGCGATGATCTCTCTCTATCTATCTGTTGTCTAATTGACGCGACCGTTTAAAAGTAATTTAAATTTTTTAATCTTTCGAAATTGACTTTTGTCGCTGTTGCGCGCGAGCGACACCGGCGTAATTATATTATTATTGCCTTCGTCGCCGATCGCCGCGCAAAGGAAGAGAAAATGTGTGGGTATCTACGTCGGTAGTAGTGATTTTGTTTTCTTCATTATAATAACTCATCGCGGCACCTCTATACAACGCGTCAAAAATCTAACTACTAAAGTGTACTAATCGCTATTGATTCTTCGCGCCTTCGAACGGGCGACGCTGACATGTTTTTTTTCACCCATACGAATTATTGATGCTTTGGCGCGTTGACGCGCGGGCATCGAGCTATAGAGCTGCTGCTGCTGTTTTTTGACAAAAGAGACTCGCGCGCGCGCGCGCCCAGGAGACAGCGAACGAACGAGGTGAAAGTTATAATAACGATATTTGGTTGTATTTTTGATCTAATGTTAAGCCTTGACTTTTCAAAAAGCCCCTAAGGAATTTCAAATGTCGCTGCTGCTGCTGCTGCTGTATTATATGAATGCTGTATATAATATAATATGACTGGGCAGCATGGCCACCCCAGCTCTAATGAAATTTTTTTTCGACACACCGACATTTCTCGGATTTGATGAAATCGGCTCTTTTGCGCGCGCCTCTTGCTGTGTATGTTTGTGCGTGTGTACCAGACGCCACGCGGATGTAAAATACATTTTTCGCTTGCGGAGCTCGACATGAAATATAAAAAAAAAAAAAAAGATCAGAGAAAATACAACAATCGGCAAGCAACCGCTGAGCATCGGCATTGATTTTTCAATGCGCTTCACGTAGCTGCTCCTGCCGCTGCACCTCGTGCTGTGCCTCACGGCGGCGCCTTGGCAATAATCGAACGGAAGTGGAAGTGATGTGCCTCGAGTCGAAGTCGCAAAACGAAAGAGCAGCCGCCCTTTCATCATCGGCAAAGCTCGTAACTCGCCTCTGTCTCTCTCTTCGTGTCCCTCGAACTCTTTACTCTCTCTCAGTTATGCAGTTGATTGACTTTTGTGCAGCGCGCGCAGCGCAAAGAGCTCAGAAAGAGATGTCTATTGTCGTTCGACGAACGGCCAGCCGTGCGACGATGATCGTCAAGAGCCGAACCGGAGTAAAACCATTTGACGCTGCGCTTGCTGTGCAGCTCGATTCTACCCCGCTTGCATGTATACACACACACACACACCTCCTTCCGATTGGGAATCGTAGTAAGCTCGAGGCGTATCGCACGCTCGACAGAGCAAACAATGGCCGAGGATTCGTTATTATATATTTTCGTTGTTGCAGACCTCTAGAAGCACCGCGCGCCAAACGTTGTTGTTCAATTCTACGGGTATATACACATTTTGTCGAAGGAAAGCGTGCTTGAAAAATTTATTTTTCAATTTAGCGCGACGATTGCGGCGCGCGCGCGAGAGGTGAAAGCTGCTGTTGCTGCCTCGGCAACAGAGAGGTTTCCAGAAATCATGTATCGAACGATTTTCAACTTGTGTTTTCTCCTTTTTTTTTTGCTAACGCAAGAGCATAAGCAAAATAATAAATTTCTTAAAGTAAGATGCCACGCAAACATTATTTACATTAAAATTAATGTAAAAGTGGAGGAAGTTTTTTTCCTCGGGTAGATGAATTTATTTCATCAGAAAGCAGCAAGATCGATGTAATTTGAACTAAATATAAATATATTTTCGTGAATCATTAGATATAAATTTTACCTTAAATTGAATGTAATTTTTTACATTATTGTTTCAAGTGAGTTGTAAATAATTTGCCGTTAGATAAATTGGAGGTTTATTTACTTACTTTGTTTCTTTATAATTAATTGTTTGTAATTCTATTTGTTTCTGGTGTCTATTCTATTTGTATATCGGACTGTGACTTATACATTTATTTTGACATTGTCACTTGCAGATTTACAGATGGAAATGATCGCCATCTAGCTGAAGAGGCAAGCTTTAATTACGAATAATATTTTATCCATTTTTTGTACAATCAACGCAAAAACAACATCAGTATTAAAACATTAATTTTGATTTTGATAAGAAATTTTAATTCCTTATTAAATTTTACATAAAAAAAATCAGGATTTAAACATTTTTTCATATTTGCCACAGGAATGCAAAATTGAATATCAATAATGTAAATTCACCTTTGAGCTTCTCTAGATCTATGAGGGAGGGACTTTGAGCATTAAAATTTTCAAGATTTTGATTTTTATATTTACTCTTCAAAAGTACATGGTAAATACACCTTTTGAATTTCTATTTTTCGCGATCACGTAAGCTTTAATTTAGACCATATACTCGAAATGCTTTTCGTCGATATACGAATAATAGTTGTTAGTTTGTTTTTACGAAAATAAGCTTTCATTAGTTTTCGCTTATCCATAATATTATATATTTAGATACATTAAAATTAATGTAAAAGTAAAGAAAGTTTTCATTCTGCTCTCAAAAAAATCAATATCATGTAAAATCACTAGATTAATCTACAATTTATTCAAGACAGTCGTGTAGGATTTTGCTTTGACTTATACAATTATCTATACTTGGCCACTTGCCGATTTACAAATGAAAGTACTCGCCATCTAGTGGTGGAAATGAGCTTTAATTGCTTTTGAAGTTTCATAAATTTTGTAATATAGGAAATTAGTAATAAATAATAATTTCCAATGTATATTTAAATTTGAATTTTGAAATTTTAATTCATTGTCAGTTACTTTAATTTCAATGTATATGATTTCTCATTAAATCTGCATTACATTAAAGTTTTCTTTTAACATTACACATAATAGTATGTAATCTATTAGTCATCACGAAAACACGAATATCCTTTTTTTCGTACATTAATGTATGCTTTTTTTTAATCGCAATTTTTATTGGAAAATATAAATTATTTGACACCGTGGCTACTCAAAAATTCGACTTTTGTCAGCGATACACACAGGCGTATAATATGTAATAAAATAAAAAATTCATACGCATTTAAATCACTCGACGTAACTGCGTTTTCACGCAACGAGGCTCGACCATCATCACGGCGCTTAATCACCGTATATACTTATAAATTATAATAGATTTGGCTTGGCTGTCAGAGAAGAATAAATAAAATAAATAAAGCAAGGATCTTTTTTTACAAAGAATCGATCGATCGAGCTGCCGAATTCGCAACTTCCAACTTGACTTTTCACGATTCGATGCGCAATAATAACGCCTCGACACGCGTACGTATATTGATCGAGGTCTACCCGCGGGTAATGCGGTAATTTACGATGTTCCAGCTCGGCCTGCGATCGACGTGTAACTAGATGTATCGCGTATACATTATACTTTTCGGTAGTTATATTATAATCCCGAAAAATTACCGCGCGCGTATTTCCGAGATTCGGAGGCAAAAACGCGCGTGTATTACTCATTCGCGAATTCCTTCATTATTTCTCTGTTTTTTTTTTCACAGCTTGAGCGATTCGCGCGTATTACGGTGACTCACGCGCGGTTGCTATCCTGCAGCGACTTATAATAAGTTTTATAGCTGTCAACTGGTCGCGCTCGCGTGGAAGCTTCGCAGATCGAGCGCAGGGGAAGCCAAATAAACGATGGTAATGCGAATAATAAAAAATCCACGTGAGCTCGCGGGTGTGGAAGTGTGAGAAAGAGAATAAGAGAAGAGACCGTGGCAGTGACAAAAATACACGCATAACAGACATTTTTGCATGTCCGCTCGCTGCGTTGTCATCGATGAGATCCTCTCGCTCTCGAGCGCGAGCTATATGCTGCGCCGCTGCCGCAGCGGTGGTGGTCATTGAGACATCCTGGAAAAGGAATTTCGACATAATGAAAAAAGGAGCGAGAGAGAGAGAGAGAGAAAGGCCACAGGGGGCCAACAACGCGCTCGTCTCTTTCTTAAAGTGTGTGTATGTGTGCGAAACCACCCGCGGTAGCGGGTAAGCTCGCGGCATCGTAAAGTCACTTCACAGTGCGCGAAGAAGAAGCGGGGCAATTTTCAATCTCTTCCTTTTACTTTTTTTTCTCTCTCTCTGTGTTAATTTGGTCCCAAGATTTTTACGCGAAACTCGGCGGTCAGTTTGCTGCGAGAGTATAAAAAGCCGAAGAACTAAGAAAATAATTCAATCTCAAGGGAGGTCATCCGCGTAGTTTCCTTTTATGCCCTTTTACAAAGAGAAATAAATATAAGAGAGCGAGCGCGCGAGTGAGAAGGAGAAAAAGTCGGAGAGTGCCTGCACCCGCACCATCGCCTATTCCTCGATACATTAATATATCTATTATGTATGCGCTTTTATTATTACATACGTCTATATATATGCAAGTCCGAGGCGCAAGAAAGACACGTAGCTCTTCTCGGGATATGAAGTCTTTGCGCGGGCCCCGTCGAGTATATATATAATGAAAAGATTCGGTGCGGCCCGTGCGTATAAACGAGGCAGCGATTTATGGATTATATAGCACTCACACACGCACACACACATTGTTGCCAATAGGTGACGTTTACCCGAGAAAATTGAGCGTACGATATACCTGTAAACTGAAGTCTTTATTTTTTTTTTTCGTTATAGCAGAGATGTGAGCGTACAGCGTGTGAGGAACGCGTCGTGTGTCGGCCGATCGGTTTTCTCATTCTGCGCGCGCTAAATGAGAGGTAATCGTTAAAGAGCCCGCGCGATGAATGCGATCGCGCACACTTCTTTATAAGAACATTTTGCCGCACACGCGGCACGAGTGTCTTTTCAAGTCGACGACGACGACCACGACGACGATAATGTTTTTTTTGTATCCGCGTATATATATAAGCTCGACGCCTCGAATATTGTCACATTATTATGTCCATTTAGCGAGTCCCTGTGTGTATACCCCCCCATTATCCGCTTAATGCCACAATGTGCGAGCGAAAGCCTCGACTTAGCACATGCCGTGGCAGGCTTGTTTTCGATGAATAGTCAAGTGTATGCGCGCACGCGCGTGCAAATTGTTATTGTTATGTACGCGTCCACTGGCAGGGCCTTTCGACGCGGCGGGCCTCATGGATCGTTTGAATCACATAGTGTGTTGTATGCTTAAAAAATTGAAAAATGAGGCGAAATATATCGACGCGCTCCTCTTTTCCAAGTCTCTCTCTGGGTAATTTTCTCGGAAAAATTGTGTCAATTTTGTAGCTAGTACACAACGGTCGGTACGGCAGGAGAATCAATCAATGGATTCGAGGCCCCGTTAGTCCTGGTGGAAATGCTCAATATTTTATGGCTAGCTAGAGAAAAATTTTCTTGAATAAAGTTTAACCACTGATGGATTGTAAAAAGTGCCGCCTCCAAATGAGACGTGAAAAAATTCTCGGATGATTGTTGTATGGAGAGCTGCAAGAATCAGCAATCGTGTAGTAATTAGTGGTCTTGTTCCAAAATAAAGCATCAACCAAAACATTGAACAAAGTATAATGATGGTTTATGGAGGCTCAGGTAAGACATAAATGTTTATTAGTAAAATTTTAATTTTAATGTTAGAAAAATATCTATGTAGAATCAAAAAAAATTTAATCGTATTTATCACTTGTGTAATTGTGGCAAAGTTCGAGAATTGTCCGATAGCTGAATTTTATGGACTATCTTTATAGGTTTATAGGAAAAAATTGCTACGATCCCCAAATTTCTTCTCACCCATATCACATGCGAATCCTTTGAAATGTTCGTGTGCTGTCTTTTGGTGCCTGATAAAATTCGATATTTTTCTGAATTTCTTCTCGCACGTGTCACATGCAAAATCTTTGCTACCTTCGTGTATTGCTCTTTGGTGAACAAGCAGATGCGATTTTCGTCCAAATTTCTTTTCGCACTTATCACATGCAAAATCTCTGCGCCCATCATGGACTGTTTTTTGGTGTTTAAGCAAAGTCGCTTTTTGTGCAAATTTTTTTTCGCACTTACTGCATGCGAAATCTTTATCGTCATGAATTGTCTGTTGGTGGGAAAGCAAATTGGATTTTTGTGTAAATTTCTTTTCACATTTGTCACACGCGTAATCCTTACAGACTTCGTGGACTGTCTTTTGGTGTTTGATCAAATTGCTTCGAATCCCAAATTTCTTTTTGCATATTTTGCATATATAATCCTTGCAACCTTCATGTATTGATCTTTGGTGAACAAGCAGATGCGATTTTTGTCCAAATTTTTTTTCGCACTTATCACATGCAAAATCTCTGCGCCCATCATGGACGACTTTTTGGTGCCTATTTAACTGGCCTATTTCAACAAATTTTTTTTGGCACTTATCACATGAAAAGTCTTTGCGACTTTCGTGGACTGTTTTTTGGTGTTTAAGCAAAGTCGCTTTTTGTACAAATCTTTTTTCGCACTTACTGCACGCGAAATCTTTATCGTCATGAACTGTCTTTTGGTGGGAAAGCAAATTGGATTTTTGTGTAAATTTCTTTTCACATTTGTCACATGCGAAATCTTTGCGACCCTCGTGTACTGTCTTTTGGTGTAAGAGCAAAGTCACTTTTTGTCCGAATTTTTTCTCACACTTGTCACATGCGAAATCTTTACGACGTTCGTGTATTATCATTTGGTGGAGAAGCAAGTTATATTTACGTCCAAATTTCTTCTCGCAATTGTCGCATGTGTAATCTTTGCGGCCTTCGTGTACTGTACTTTGGTGCTTTAATAAATCAGATTTTCGTCCAAATTTCTTCTCGCATTTGTTGCATGCAAAATCTTTGTGACCCTCATGGACTGTTTTTATGTGCAAGAGATAATGACATTTATTCCTGAATTTTTTCCCACAATTGTCACATACATAATCTTTGCGACCTTCACCTTCGCCGCCTATTTTTTGGTAAGAACGGAAATTGGGTTGCATTCTAAATTCCTTCGTGCACTTGTCTTTTTTTTGGTGGGTGATCAATTGCGATGTTTTTCCAAATTTCTCTCCGTACTTATCGCATAAATAATTTTTGCGGCCCTCGTGTATTGTCTTTAGATGCAGGAGCAAACTTCGTTTATTACCAAATCTCTTCGCGCAATTTTCGCATAAGTAATCTTTGAAAACTTCGTGAAATATTTTTTTATGTTTCAGTAATGTTGATTTATTTTCAAATTTCTTCTCGCATTTCTTGCACGTCAAATCTTCACGATCTTTGTGGACTAATTTTTGGTGCGTAGGCAGACTTGACTTTTTCACAAATTTCTTGTCACACTTGTCGCACGCAAAATCATTGCGGCCTTTGTGTTTTAATATTTGATGTCTACTCAAATGACTTCGGAATTCGAATTTTTCTTCACACATATCACATGAAAAATTTGTTTTTCCATTATGAATTGTGTCTCGGTGTATTATCATGCTTGATTCCAGTGTAAATGCCTCCTGACAAATATCAGAAACGTATTGTTTGTCCTCTGAAATAACAATGTCTTGTTCACTTAAATTATTCTTCGAGACAACTCCATCGAGTTTCTTCTCAATTTTATCCATTTTGGCGCCTGAATTATACGATGGATCCTTGTATTTAGTGCTACGAAAATTGATTGAGTAAAATTTTTATTTCAGTATTATAACTTGTAATACTGGAAAAGACAACATTCAAACTAATTTGATTTTACTGTAAACATTATTATGTAATATTGTTTACAATTAAGTTATCGATTTGTCTGCTTGTACAACTCCCTGCAATATCAAGTCAACAGATAATTTGAACTACACAGTGTGTTATAAGATCAAAAAATTAAAAAAAAAAAATTGATTGCTCCTCTTTTCCAAGTCTCTCTGAGTAATTTTCTCGGAAAAGTCGTGTCAATTTCACATGGAGTACACAACGGCCAATGCTACAAGAGAATCAAGCAATGAGTTTAGGCCTCTTTAGACCTGGTGGAAATGATTAACATTTTATGCCTAGTTTTTAGGATAACGAAAAAGTTCTTTGAGCAGTATAACTCAGTGGTGGAGGCAAAAAAGTGTTGTCCCGACGCAAACTATCATTTGCCGTTCAGTTAAGAAAGCTTAATTTTTAAAACTCGGAAAATTAAAATTGAGGCAATAAAATATTATTGTGAATTGGTAAAAGTACTGGGACAAAGAAGGTATCAATTAGGAGAGCTCCTAATAATTTTTAGGAATGTATAAAACACTTGTTTTTTGATTTTTCTAAAAAAGTTTTGATGCAAGCAACCACGTCTGTCTTGGAAGAAATATTATGTTCCCGTCCACCATTTTATCAAAATCTTTCACTTGCAGGTGTTTAATCAATTCAGGGAAACGTATCATTGAGCGAGACGTAACAAATTTTCGGCTGATTGCATAGAGAGCTGCAAACGCCAAGAAATGCATGAAAAGTATAGTAATTAGCAGTTGTCTGGTTCTAGAACCATGAAGCATAATAGTAATATAAAGCACCAACCACAGCAGTGAATAATGATAGATCGTAGTACAATGCTCAGATAATACACAATCTTACTGACACAATTTTTATTGAAATTCAAAAGAAATATCTATGTAATTATTTATACATATTTACAATTGTCAAGAAAAAAATTGCGCTTTACATTATTTCGCTGATAAGATTATTCTATAATTATCATTGGTACTCATTATTTAAAAAGACCTCATGTTTTTTCTTTAAAATTGAGACTTGATGAAGTGGAACCTGGAATGCGGATTTGTTATTGAGTACATATAGTCGTATCTTAAGGTCTTAAAATTTTCATGTAAAACTCGTTTATGATCGGTCAAAACGATCATCAAATTGCGTTTAATGCAACAATATTATCGTATTTATCACATGTGTAATCTTGACAAAGTTCGAGAATTGTCGGATGATATTGATATGAATTTTGTGGACTATCTTTATAGTTGTCTGATGATATTGCTCTTTTCTCCAAGTTTCTTCTCACCCATATCACAATGTGGGTGTGTGATATTATCACATGCGTATCCTCTGAAATGTTCGTGTACGGACTTTTGGTGGTAGAGCAAACTTGGTTTTTGTCCAAATTTTTTTTCACACTTATCTTAGGCGAAATCTCTGCGACCTTCGAGGACAAATATGTTGGTGTCTATTCAACTGGCCTATTTCCACAAATTTCTTTTTGCACTTGGCGCATATAAAATATCTCACCCCGTCGTGTATTAATTTTTGGTGTCTATTCAACTGGCGGTTATCCACAAATTTTTTTTCACATTTGTCGCATTTTAAAATCTTTGCGACCGCCATGGACTACTATTTGGTGGGAGCGCAAATGCCCACTTTGGCTAAATTTTTTCTCGCACTTGTCGCATGTGTAATCTTTACGACCCTCATGTACAGTTTTTTGGTGAATAAGCAAACTCCCTTTACGTCCAAATTTATTCTCACAATTTTCGCATTTATAATCTTTCCGCTTTTCATGGACTATCTTTTTGTGGATGAGCAAACTCGATTTTTGTCCAAATTTTTTTTCGCATTTGTCACATGCGAAATCTTTGCGAGTTTCGTGTACTGTCTTTTGATGAAGGATCAAATTCGATATTTGTCCAAATTTCTTTTCGCACTTGTTGCATGGGTAATCTTTTCGACCTTCATGTACTGTGTTTTTGTGGATAATCAATTGTTGTTTGTGTCCAAATTTCTTTTCGCATTTGTCGCATGCAAAATCTTTTCGACCCTCGTGGACTGTTCTTAAGTGCAAGAGATAATGCCCTTTTTGTCCAAACTTCTTCCCGCAATTGTCACATGCGTAATCTTTGCAACCTTCGTGTACTGTCCTTTGGTGTCTTATTAATTTCGCTTTTTCTCCAAATTTTCTCTCGCAATTGTCACATGCATAATCTTTGCGACCCTCGTGGACTGTTCTTAAGTGCAAGAGATAATGCCCTTTTTGTCCAAATTTCTTCCCGCAATTGTCACATATGTAATCTTTGCGACCTTTACCTTGGATAACTTTTACCTGGATTATTTTTTGATATTCATGTACTGTCTTTATATGCTGGAGTAAACTCTGTTTATTTGCAAATCTCTTCGCACATTTTTCACACATGTAATCTTTGAAAACTTCGTGGAATATTTTTTTATGTTTGAGTAAAGTTGATTTATTCTCAAATTTTCTCTCACATTTGTTGCACGAATAATCTTTGCGATCTTTATGTACTAATTTTTGGTGCGTAAACAAACTTGATTTTTTCCCAAATTTTTTCTCGCACTGGTCGCATGCAAAATCTTTGCTGCTTTTGTGTTCTGATATTTGGTGTCTACTCAAATGACTTCGGAACTCGAATTTCTTTTCACACTTGTCGCACGTATAAGTTTTTTGCTCTTTGTGAATTGTGTCTTGGTGTGTTATCAAACTTGATTCTAGTGTAAATGCCTCTGGACAAATATCACAAACGTATTTTTTGTCGTCCGAAACAACAATGTCGTGTTCACTTGAGTTATATTTTGAAACGATTTTCTTGGATATCTTTTCTTTTTCATCCATTTTGGTGTCAAAAGTAAACGATGGACTACCTACTACCACGAAAATCGAATGAGTAAAATTTTATCCTTTGGTATTAGGGATTATTTCATCGGTAAAGACAACATTGAAACTAATTTATGTTCACTATAAATATGATCAATGTGTCGAGGGTCGATGTCAAAAACGATTCTCATATTATTGTTTACAATTAAGTTACTAAGTGTGAACTGTTTCTACAATGTCTTTACAATATTGGAACCAGATTCAAATTCTCACTTGGCGACGATTTCTTAAAGAAAATAATTAGTTTACTTTTTAAAACCAAGTACTTCAAAATAACTCACTATAATATCGAGTTAACAGATCGTTTGAACTACGCTTATAAAATTGAAAAATGAGGTGAAATACGTCGACGTGCTCCACATTTTCGAGTCTCTCTGAACAATTTTTTCGGGAAGATCAAGGCCATTCCGCAGCGAATGAAACAGCCACAGTTGCAGGAGAATCAATCAGTGGATTTAGGCCTTGTTAGTCTTGGTGAAAATGCTCAACATTTTATGCCTAGTTTTTGGGACAACGAAAAAGTTCTTTGAACAGTATAACTCAGTAGTGGACGAGAAAAAGTGTTGTTAATAATTTTGAAGAATATAGAAAACAGTTATTACTTTAAATATTAAATAATCCAAGTTGGCTTTTTCAATAAGAAAGTATTGTTGCTACCGATCACGTCTCTCTTGGTAGAAAATCTCAGTTACTGTCCAAAAATTTATTAACATCTTTAACTATCACGTGTTTGATCAATTCACGGTTACATATCGTTGAGCGGGACGTAAAATCGGCTGATTGCATAGAAAGCTGCAGGAGCCAAGTAATGCATGAAAATTAGGAATTAGCTGTCATTTGGTCCTAGCACTATAAAGCACAATAGCAAAATAGCACCAACCACAGCAGTGAACAATGGTGTAAAAGGATAGGTCATATAACGAGGTTCAGATAATACACAATCTTACTGACACAATTTTTATTAATCAACCATATTTTTAAAAAACATCAATATAACTATCTATACATATTTACAATTATCGAGAAAAAATTAGCGCTTTTCACTGATTTCACTGATAAGAATATTCTATAATTACCGCATTGGTACTCATCATTTTTAAAAACTTTATGTTTATCAATAAAATTGAGACTTGATGAAGAGCAACCAAGTATGAGAATTTTTTATTAAGCATGTATTTTCATAACTCAAAGTCTTCACATTTTTCGTGAACAGCTCGTTTATGATTGGTCAAATTATGATTCTAATTTTTTACAACTTTTCGCACATTTGCCTTTATCGGACCTCAAGAATTGTCCGATAACTGAATTTTATGGACTGCCTTTAGGTGTCTGAATAAATTGTTACCATCCTGATATTTTTTCTCGCACCTGTCGCATGCAAAATCTTTCCGACCTTCATGAACTGCCTTTTGGTGGTAAAGCAAATTCACCTTTTGTCCAAATTTCTTTTCGCATTTGTCACATGCGTAATCCTTGCAACCTTCATGGACTATCTTTTGGTGCCTCAACACATCTGATCTACACCCAAATTTTTCTTCGCATTTGTCACATGTGTAATCTCTACGACCCTCATGGACTGTTTTTATGTGCTCAAGTAAATTACATTTACGTCCAAATTTCTTCTCGCACTTATTGCATGCATTATCTTTGCGACCCTCATGAACAGTCCTTGGATGCTTCAACAAATTCGATCTATATCCAAAGTTTTTCTCGCACTTTTCGCACGCGTAATCTTTGCGACCTTCGTGTACTATCCTTTGGTGCTTTAACAGATCTGATTTAAATCCAAATTTCTTTTCGCAGTTGTGGCAATGGTAATTTTTGAGACCATCGTGTACAGTGCTTTGGTGGGAAAGCAATTGCGGTTTGCGTCTAAATTTATTTCCGCACTTATCACAAGCAAAATCTCTGCAATCTTCATGAACTATTTTTTGGTGTCTATTCAACTGACCTATTTCTCCGAATTTCTTTTCGCACTTATTACATGCAAAGTCTTTGTGACTGTTATGCATTGCCTTATGATGGGAGAGCAAACTCCATTTGTGTGTAAATTTTTTCTCACATTTGTCACACGCGTAATCTTTCCGACCTTCATGGACTGTTCTTTGGTGGACAAGCCAATGTTGCTTAAGTCCGAAGTTCTTCTCGCAGTTGTCGCATGAGTAATCTTTACGCCCTTCATGTACTACCGTTTGGTGCGAGACCAAATGCGATTTATATGCAAATTTTTTTTCGCAATTTTCACATGCATAATCTTTGCGACCCTCGTGGACTGTTGATATATGCAAGTGTAAATTCCATTTATTTCTACATTTCTTCCCACAATTGTCACATATGTAATCTTTACGACTTTCACCTTCGTGGATTGTTTTTTGATGTTCATGGACTGTCTTTATATGTAGGATCAAACTGTGTTTATTCCCGAATCTCTTCGCGCACTTTTCGCATAAGTAATCTTTGAAAACTTCGTGGAATATTTTGTTGTGCTTGAGTAAAGTTGATTTATTCTCAAATTTTCTCTCACATTTGTTGCACGAATAATCTTTGCGATCTTTATGTACTAATTTTTGGTGCGTAATCAAACTTGATTTATTCACAAATTTTTTCTCGCACTGTTCGCATGCAAAATCTTTGCTGCTTTTGCGTTCTGATATTTGGTGTCTAGTAAAATGACTTCGGAACTCAAATTTCTTTTTGCACTTGTCACACGCATAAGTTTTTTGCTCTTTGTGAATTGTGTCTCGGTGTGTTATAAAACTTGATTCTAGTGTAAATGCCTCTGGACAAATATCACAAACGTATTTTTTGTCGTTTGAATCAACATCGTCGCGTTTATTTGAGCTATCTTTTGAGACAACTTCGTCGGGTTTATTCTCAATTTTATCCATATTCTTCTATTAATGTCAAGGAAATTGAACGAATAAAATTTTTCTATCTTTATTATGGCTTGTATCATCGGCAAAGACAACATTCAAACTAGTTAGTGTTTACTATAATCGTGATCAGCGTGTCGGGGGACGATGTCAAAATCGATTATGATATTAGGGTATATAATAAAATTACCGATTTATTTGTCCATACAACACGTTTTTACAATATTTGAACCAGATAATATTTTAACTTGGGGACGATTTCAAGGACTTCAAGGAATTAATTTTTCATCTTTCCAGAATCAAGTTCTTCAAAATAACTCCTTGCAATATTGAATCAATAGATTTTATTTAAAAACTTTTATTTACCATACTAAAATTTTCCGACACTATCCATGATCGCTGCCACGCAATAGTGTGGTTGACGTACTGAATAACTCACCACCCAATGTAACAGAAGCACTTCATCTGCTACCGGCAAAAGCCGAAATTGTATTGACAAATATGCGATTTTTACTCAATATGGTAAAAACTTAAGTACAATCATTTTTACTTTATCACTTGCAGATTTACAGCTAAAGGTACTCGCCATCTAACGGTGGAGACTTCAAGTAACATTAGCGTAATTAAAGTACTTAAAAACTAGTCTAAATTGTTCGAAAAAGTTAAATTGTCATTTTAAAGTTCTTTCAATGCATTTGATATTTTTAACATAATTGTAACAGAGAAATCAACAAAAACAAGCTAATTATGATCCTGTACTTTAAAACGCTTCAAATTATCCTTTTTTCTGTAATTAGAACATTATCAGTGCTAATCATTTCACCAGAGTTTCTTTTTAAGTCGACGAAATTCTTGTTCATTCACAAATATACATCTGCATACAGCCGAGCACAAAACAATTGTGATTTGTATAATTTGTTCCATAAAACTAATCATCGCTCAATTGCGTTTATAAAATATGAGCTCACAGCCGTGTATATCTCTCGGGCTTAATTTCCAATATCGCCGCGCATAGCTCCGAGAAGACGATTTCAATTTTCACACCCTCCGGAGCACTTTACCAGTACGTTACCCTCGACGATCGGATATATGTGTGTCTCTCGAATACTAAGTTTTCCATCCAGAAAAAAAAGCACGTAGATAGCATGTACCCGGCGGTAACTGCGCGGCGTATCGATTTCCAACGAATTCGCAGCAAATATATTATCTCGGCATTTACCCGCTGCACCGTGTCAATTTCGATCGCGCGCGTCGACCTCGCGTACAACGTGCATAGGATACACACAGATCTCCTCGCTGTATATAAATCTCCGCAATCGAGGAAAATCTCTCTCGGATACACAATTGTAGTGCAGAGTATGACTGTATATCGAGCGTTTAACGATCATTAACCGACACAGCAACGCAGGAGCAGCGTCGATGATTGCACCTGAGCGAGAGGCAGTTATAATAGTTTTAAACTCGTTAAAACAACCGATCTCACATACACACACGAATACGTATGTATGTATGTGTACAAGACTATGTCGCGTGTGTATATATGTATATAAATACGAGAGGATGATTAACGGATGAGACTTGTTATCGAGTCGCGCGCGGCCCGCAGACTTGTATACTGTATATAGAGAGAGAGAGAGAGAGAGAGACACACACACGCAACGGCTATTATGGCGCGAGGCGCGCGAGACAAATCATTATTCTAATGCAAACAGCACGCGATGCGGTTTGAGCAAAAAAAAGATAGAGAGAGAGAGGCAGAGGTAGAGACAGAAAAAGTAGAGTGTCGACGAGATGTATATCTCTAATACGCGTTTCCTTTTTTTTTTCTTATTTTTCTCGGCTTGATTTTGTCGACTCGAGATCTGGGTGGCCGATCGGTGCTACGTTTATAATTTCGACGCGGATAATCGCGTACTTTATTGAGATTATTATTTTGGTAGTAGCTCGTGAGGCGGATCGGGTTCACTCGATCGGAAAATAAATCGTATTTATATAAGGATTGAAATTCCTCCTTTTCGTTGCTGCACATCCGACAAAAGTCATCGATTGTTCCGAAGAATCGATCGTACGTTTCCTGAAGAATATATAAGCTAATAATCGATCGGCGCTCATCCCGCGTTAAGCTTCAAATGATTATTTCTCAATCAAGTCGAAGATTTAGTGACGACGGTGCGCGCCTCTCGGTTGATCTCTTCCTTTTGACGAAAAAGTCGCGCGGATACGCGCGCAAAGGATCTTACGCCCGACTCCCGCGGCGCAAATATAATTGCGGCTAAATCTCAAAGCTCCGATATCTGCGTGTACATAAACTTCGGCCGGACACTCCGGAAATTCG
This sequence comes from Trichogramma evanescens, assembly GCA_902732785.1. Classification (NCBI taxonomy): domain Eukaryota; kingdom Metazoa; phylum Arthropoda; class Insecta; order Hymenoptera; family Trichogrammatidae; genus Trichogramma; species Trichogramma evanescens. Next base: position 106,341 of record CACVKI010146257.1, read on the forward strand.
CGACCTAACAAGAATATAGTTACGTGTATAAATTTATGTTTTTTCAGCGCTTCCCATATTTTTCTGGGGCCGGCGCGTCCACATCTATATCCATACAGGTATAGTATTATAATATAGGCGCAATGGGTGTCATCGCGAGCTTATAACGCCGCGTATATTACGAGCGAGACCGCACGCAGATTTTAGCTCGACGTGTGGCTATATGGGCCGCTGCTGTTGTCCGTGTCAACGAGGACCGGCCCGAAGAGTCATAATGTAGCACATGTGTCTTACCATATATAATATACATGTATCGGCATTTTCGGATATACTTTCAGGAAATTTCGTCGGCGCCTCTTCTAGGCTGTGCGGCTTTTATTGTCATTATTATTATTATTACCTTTTTTTTGTCAGGCTTCATAATCTCTCTCTCGTTCGAAAGAGAGACATTTTTATTCACGTATAACATAATAATCTCGTCGCCGAGGATGTGTTTCGAGGGAAAATTTTTAGCCGTTAGTGTGAATTTTTTCTTTTCTCTCTTTTTCTCTCTCTTGAGCTAGAATTGCGGGTCTTTTATCGAGCTTAGCGCATAATACTTATGCGCGTCGGCCTGACAAGCGGGAATGTGCGGAACCGATTAGGTGCGACGCCGCGCCTGTCCGGTCATGACGATACATGGATGTGTGTGTGTGTGTGTATGTATGACACTTGTAACAATCCGACAAAGTCAATATTTAGCTAATAATATGGATGTGTGGCGGACGGCGAAACGAAGATGATGACGCCCAGAGAGACGATGAGTATAGCTCCGTACGCGCCGCGCGTATTATTATGCTTCGAGACAATACCCCCCATTATGTCACGAGTGAGTATTTAGTGTAATAAAGTGACAAATAATTAATAGAATAAGATTTTGATGATTAAATCGACGTGTGTATTCAGGGGAAGATTTCGTCGCTGCCGCGTGATATAAGATTGTCAACAGGAGCTAAAAAATTAATATTAGAAATTTTAGGAATTCCATTTTCTTGTTGAACAGTATCCAATAAATTACGTTCAGATATATGGATAAATTAGCTTCTTGTATGATTGTATATTGCGACTTAAAGAGAGGTAGAAAGCTGCGGCTACAACGAGTAAATCATATAAAATAAATGCCGCTTTCTGAATAGCTAACTTATCTATTTTGTTCATGCGTTTATAATTCTATTGCCTCTCGCCATCTAGCGTTTGACGCAATAACAAGTCGACGACGGAGCATATTATCAACGTACGCTATGAGATACAAAAAAAATAACATAAAAAACAATACTCGAAAAGTATTAAGAATTTTTATTTATTCTCTAGGTAAAATTGTTTTAAACAACTGCAGAATAATTTAAAGATGCATGAAATCTCGGCAAATTCATATTAAATATATAATATATTAAATATGAATTTGGTATTATATATGTTGAAATAGTTCCCATATGAACGTTTCAATATAATTATATGAACTGTTCCGTAATTAGGACGGAGCTTTATGCAAATGTATCTCCTGGATTTTTTTTTCTAATTCCAATCCTTAATCTTCATTAATTTATCGCAAAATTTAGAATTCTGACCCATCCTTTATTTGCCGTTCCCAAAATGCACATAGCTGGGTAAAATTTGTGAGAACGGTATACATTTAAGTTTATTTCCAAAACGACTCGTTCGTGCAGGATCATACATGAAAAAAATTTCTCGTTATTCTGCGAGTTTTAAATGGCAGCTGTGAGCCATGAATCGAGATTAGCTCATACAGAAGTTACACCTTCTTACTGTAAACACTAATACGTAACTTTACATAAAAATTAATTTGCTATAATTATAATCGCTTAAAAAAAAACGTACATACTTTGGCATTCCGTAACGCAATCTTAATTGAAATAAGCCAAATGATCGCGTTCACGCGTTCACAAACTCGACTATCCTTACTGGACTCCGACTGCGTAAAGAGAATTCGATGCAACGTGTGTGCATCATCGTATATAAGATATACGAACGCGACGAAATGTGCCGCTGCAGTTTAGCGAATTAACAACGGTCATAACTGCCTCGTTTAACTTGTCATAAGGTGTCGGAGATCTGCTGGTGCCGCGCGTTCACGCACACACGCACGCCGTATACCTGCCAACAGCGCGTCAGGTCATACTCCGCGAGTCGGCATTCCAAAAACGGCGCGCGAGCTCGACAAATTGCATCGCCTCGCCGCGTGCAAGCCGCAGTATATTTATTATATATACACTTGGCTCTCGGTGCTGCACACGCACAAGCTTCATACGTATCATAATGATGTTACCATACTGTATAGATTCGTCATTAAAAGTCCTGCGCGCCGCCGCAATCGCGAAGGTGTGCATACGCGCGCAGTGTCTATATGTCACCTATTATACCGGTTATAATCCGCGCGATTCGCGAATCGACGAATTAAACACGGGCGCAAAAAAAAAACTGGTATAGAAAACGTCGCTGCCGCTGCTCGAAAATCGGGAAAATTTTCTTCTCGCAAAGCAATTACAATGAGCCGCGTCGGGCGCGCGCGCGCGCGCCAGCGGCTAATTAGCCCCCGCGTGTTATAATATACTCGCACACACACACACACACACACACACACACACTGTGTACATAAAGAGACGCGAGTCGCGACCGCTTAACGCGGGCCGAGGCATAAAGTAAGAAGTTAAAAAGACCGTTCGCATACGCGCGATTTCTCATACCTCTCGTCATCTCTCTGTGTATGGATGTGTGTGTGTGTTGTTTGTCGGCGGTGACGGCCACCCTGATGCTACTGGGCAGCCGCAACGACGGCTAATTGCGCTTAATCGACGCGGCCGACATGAGTGCACCGCCGCCGCCGCCGCCGCAGAGTGAAACAAAAAGTGCCAAGCGCGACGCGAACGCATCACCGTTGTTGCATGGCGTGCCCTGCAGTGCAGTGCAGTGCGCGGCTGCTGCAGCATTTTATTCGCCAAACGTTTCATCTTCATATAAATGTGTGCGCGCGAGGCGCATGAATGTGTTATATGATAAAAAAGACGTGTTTCCGCGCGCGCGCGCGCGCGACGCGTGACAAATGCTCGACGTGCTCGCGGCAAGAGGAACGAAAAAAGACAAAGAATATAATAAAGTATAGAAAAAAAGTATCATTCATATTGGGTAACCGAGCCAATAGATGGGCGATTCGTTATTTTAACGATTGTTAAAATTATTTTAGTGCATTGAATGTTTGTAAATATTTTATTAACTCAAGATCACAGGTAGAAATTTTCAAACTTTTGGTCGACGAAAAAGTTTGTTCATCATAAAGGGCCATTAGAACTGGACGTATTCTATAATCAAAAAGGTCCACATTTCATGGCTACGTGATTGAATTGAATTTAATCAATTTATCAATTATCAAAAAACATTAAAAAATGCTGAAAACTGTTAAAAGTGTAACTAAACTGTGTTTGAAAACTGACTTATAAAATTGTTTTTCTTTGCCACTTGCAGATTTACAAATATAGGTACTCGCCATCTTGTGGTGGAAGCTGGATTTAACTATGATATAAATTTTCATAAAGTGTTTGAGAAATGAATGAAAAAAAAGATTCATTATTAATACATTAGTTTTTAATCGATAGTATATTACACTACTAGGGACGATCAACACGATTTTCTGGGCATTTTGCGTGCACAAATCGTGGCAATAATTTATCATTTGCAGTTTTAAAATTCACTGATAAGTTTGGAGGATGGACATTTTGATGTCATAATTTAGATGAATCATTAAACTCTTTATCATTAAATTTATTTATTTAGTATCCATTTTATATCGCAAGACTTAGTATCACGTTTGCGAATATTTATATTGAGTAGGTATAATAATCGGTAGTCATAGACGCCTATCTATGAACAATCAAAAGATAGGTCGCAGAAGATATGTCATTTTTTTCCTCCCGGTAACTTAGATGGCACGCATAGGCGGAAGAAAAATGATGTTTCGGTTTTTTCGTGCAGGGACGAAAGGCGAATTTTAGGCCATGGTAGCACGAAAAAGGATTTTTGACATTTTACTTAATTATCTTTTCGGTTCATGCTACATGTCTCATAAAATTAATTTTACTTTTTCACTGGCAAATTTACAGCTAAAGGTACTCTCCATCTGGTGGTGGATGTTTAAAGCACTACTATTGTATTTAAAGTAATTAAAAACTGGTTTATATTGTTTACAAATATTAAATTGACATTTTTTGAAATGCGCCTAATATTTGACGCATTTTCGTAACAGAAAAGTCGCCAAAAACAAGCTCATTCCTTAAAAGTACGGCTTCTAATATCTTTGAATATTATAAAATAATCTTAATAAAATTATTAAAATAATCAATCATCCATCTTCTGAAATCCCTAATATATGGATCACCGAATGAATAACTTTGGGACGTTTCTTACCTGGTGGCGTTAAAAAAGATCATATTTTTGACAAGAAGACGCCAGTACATATCAATTTTATCTCGGGTACGTTAGAGCGCGGCTTGTGACATCTGTTAACTCGCTTCTATTCGCGGTGCGACAACGTGTGTAATAACCACTAATCCGCAACACCTTTGCGCTTCGGGTGAAAGTTTGGCGACCCGAGACCGTACACGAATTTCTAAGCCGATTTACATTATTATGTATTTTAAATTACGCACATGCACGACAAAGGTGTCGCGTGTAAGACTCTTCTTCCGTCTTTTCTAGATCGGACACACTGACGATATATAGGCGTCTATTCGACGAGAGACAAAACCCCATAGTTTCCCTCAAAAGTATACAAGCCATTTAAAAATTATTCAGAGCCACGCGTGGGCTACTGTTCACCTACATACTGAAACACGTGTTTAACGCGGAGACAATATCATTCACACACAGAGCCATGAGACCGGACGACCGGACACAAAAAGTTAATTCGTCAACCTTTAACTTCCGTAATTGACAATAAATTATTACCGGAAAAAAACTGTTCAAGAAGAATGAAACTGCATTTCCATTTGTGAAAAAAAAAAAAAACAAAGCGACAGCAAATTTTCTCACACCCACGCGAGCGGTTTTTTTTTGTCTCCGGGGAAAGTCAAAAGTCGGACGTGGAATTTTTAACTATAGTTAATTAATTTGGTGGCTTCTGCTTCCTCGCCGAGCTGCATCAAACGGGTTGACAATTCAGTGGTCACGTTACAACAGGTGAAGCCCGTAATACAGAAGATTAATCGAGGCTGGAATATTTCTAGTCAGGCTTATTACTAATTTTGCATTTCACACACGAGAGCGATTCGTACGAGGCGAGAAAACTTCGTGGCGACGTACATCTATCTATATAGCTAGTCCCCGCAGCTTCTCTGAAATTAAACGGCTCAATCCCAATATATCGTATAATTTATGTACATTTCCGATTCCAAAAGCCACCCAATATAATGCGTGCATTATGTGTATTATACACGTGTATATACCTTTTTAGCGCTTGGGCGGCGGCGTTTCTTTTTTTCCTCTGGTTTGTCGCGCGCGCTCGTGTGTAGTCCTGTTGCTATTATAACATATAATATTTGCATTCGACGACGAGGACCTTCGTTATGTAACGAAGCAATCCTGCAAGATTTCTCCTTATATGCGGCGAACACACGTTTAAAAATAAAAGAAGAAGAAGAGCCTTATAAAGACACGCGTACGACAGTACGGATAATAGAGATATATATTTCGTCCACCCGAGAGAGTATAAATACATTATTCGCTAAAAGCTGTTAAAAAAAACTTTCCCTCCGAGGTTTAACGTGTACTTTTGCGTCGCCTTGATGTTACATTATCATTATTATGGATTATTTTTAATAGAATTTTTACGAGCTCGATGGCGCGGCGGCCATGCACACCGCAGCTAACCGACACACAATGCCGGCCGCGTCATTGTCGCCGGCGTCGCGACGAAAAATGGAACGAGAAATTATTGGTTTTTCATTATTGTTGCGTTTTTCTCTTTTTGCGACGAATATAAAGACAGCAGCAGCAGCAAGCGGGCAACCTGCTTTTTCGATATGCTGCCTAGTTATTACACTTTGATGTCTCTTCCCGGAACGAGAGCTAGCGTATTCCTGTTTGATCGAAGAAATTGTTTCGATATTCAAGTTTTAAAGTAGGTATTGAGCATTGAAATCAAGTGCGAAAAAAAAGGAGAATAAAAAAAATGTCGAGCGTGGCGAATTACACCACTTGTGGGTCGTTACAATGTTGTACACGATTTTGTAAAAGATATACTTTTTGTAACTTGAAGCATTAAAATCGAGTCCACTTTTTCGTGATTATTGATTGAATTGAACACATTTTTATGAAGTTACTCGATAAAAATATTATTCTGCCTTGTTTTAGTATTGCTCTGCCTTGAGAAACTCCTTGATATTTACGAAAATTGTAACCCTTATAAACTTATTCGTTCCAATTTCTGGTAACAATCATTATTTCATTTCCCTATTATGTTATCAATATTCCAAAGATTCATAAGGCTTAAAATTATTTGACCTACCGTAGTACCTTTTTTTCATTTTTTCAGCATGCTTGCATGTTTTTCATTATCTCTACATTCCTATTATACATTTTTAAATAATGCAGTACCAAATAATTTCTTCTTCTTAAAAAGAAAAATAATAATTATAATGTGGAGATCTATAATGAGACAGTTGTAAAACTATTATAGTACATGACAGATTGTACGTACCAATTTATACATGCTAGGCAATCAATCCAAGATTGTTATACTCGTAGAAATCATTGCGTTTTTTTTTTATAAATCTGTACCTTTTCTCTGTCTCTTAAGGTCGCAGATGCCTCTCGACCAAAGAGGACCGCCAGTGAAGCTTCTTTTCACGCCTTGCGGGCTTATCTTATAGGCGCGCGAAAGCATCAATAATAATACCGAAAAACTATAACACCTTTCGAGAGAAGCCAAAGCGAGCAAGAGAGAGAGAGAGAGACAGAGAAAATAAACGTTGAAGCCTCCTATTGTCCGATGCCCAGTCAATCTCTCTAAAATGTTTTACACCAGTCTCTGGAGAGTAAACGTTTTCTTTTCACCTACAAACACACATAAACAGCAGATATTCTGAAATTTAAAATTTTTTACATGTTATAGACGTGTATTGAAAAATGTCGTATGGAGCGCGAAGCGAGCCCCGCGCGGGTGTCTCATTTAAATATTCGCTGCGCGTCTTTGGGGACCGACCGAGGCCGCGCCGACACACACAGCTATATAGGCTAGTTCATTATTAGGTCTCATAAGTGACTGCGTTGTTGTGATTTGTTCTCTTTTTTTAGGGGACTCTATATAGCGTACAAGAGTTGACGGAAAAGGTGGACTCGGCGTACAAATTTTGTTTTTTTTTTCTCTTTTTCAGACGGGAGGGGAAAAAATGATCGAGGATTTGACTCGAGAGTGTCATAAGTCCCCGGGTATCAATCAAAAAAAGGCGTGTGATCGATCAATTTTTTTCTTCTTTTTCCCTTTGTCACGGGCCGATGCAACTGGCGCTTGGTCGCGTGTTTACACAAGCTTATAATATAAATACGCGTTTACCTAATGAAACAGATTTTTCTTACCGCCGGAGCCGGGCAATATGTGTCGCGCCAAATCACCCGTGACTTTTATATAATACATGTAACATAACTGTCCCTTTGTGCGAAGGCATGGCGACTAATCGCCGCCGACGCCACCTCTGACACGCGCGTAGGATCGTCGAGTTGGGAATCGCCACGACACACACACACACACACACGCAGGGAGAAAAAATTGTCGTCTCTTCTCGCTGAATTTCTCATTATCGAGGATTTATGGTACTTTTCTCTCGCACGCGCGCGAGCGATGCACATTACGGGATATATACAGCGTTGCATAGCAGATAATATGTATTTTATTTTTATTTATAAACTTGGCGCGTGCCTCGAGGGAAACACTGTACAGCCGATAAGGCATGCGATGGAGCGTTTAAACTTTTTATTTTCATATTTCTCCATCTATTTTTTTGTCCTGTACTCGCGACGTGTGGAAGAGATTTATAATTCAATGCCGCTACTGCAGTTGAGGCTTCGAGTGCATTACAGGCTCGTATTATATATACTGTGTAATTCCGACGACGATAGGAAGAAAAATTGTTTTTCTTCGATACCGTACCTACTCAAATGACTACCTGTCAGAAAATGTATATGGAGAAAGGGAGTACGTTTTCATGCGTACACGCGATCGTCGATAATTTCAAGAATTACATCGTATGTAGTTAGTATATTGAAATGAGGAGAAAAAAAAATCATTGGAAGCGTTAAACTGTATACCTCACACGTGCGTTGCATTCTCCCATGTGGTTGTTTTGTGGGTACCTTGATTTGATAGCCTCTATCCTCCATTGTTGATCCGTGCGGTCAATTTCTTTCGAATGAAGTATTTGAAACAGTACACCGATACTTGGCCACAAATTATGGTCAATTATGACGCGTCGAACAATGATGATCAGTCGTCTCGAAATATGATCGATGATCATTTGACGGAACAAACGAGGATTTCCATAAGCTTATCGTACAGAGATCTACCGCACACATGTGGTGGCCTCCATAGCATTTTCGATAATTCCTCTTAATGAAGGAACGTCCGAATTGGAAAACAAAAAGTCGGTTACGGCATACTGGATCCATTAGAAAGGCATCGCTGGGCGCGCGCGCGACCAAAACAAGTGCGCGACACAATATATACATATATTCATATGCATACCACGTGTAATATAAGAAGATCACAGAGAAAAATGCGTGCGCGCGAGACCACAGGAAATCGGAGCTGATTGTGTGGACCACGTAGCACTCAAAAGTAATGTAATGTTTTGACGTGCACTAACGAGCCCGTGTGGCCATTTGCACCTTGTTATATAGCTTGGAGCTTGGCCACTACGAGGTTTTATTATTTATTGTTCGATGCGTTCTCGTTAATAACTGCAGAATATGAAAATTCGGCGTGTGTGAGAATAATTTTATTAACACGTTCTCGGTTCCGGAACGATCGATTCATCATTCCGACCATGGACACATCCGACGTGTCTTTCCGTGGAGTTACAAAGACGCGCTATTAGAATAGAAAAGTGGGTAATAAAGCAAAATTAAATTTTAGTTAATTTCCAGGCGTTATGGGTTACAGCGATGAGAGAGAAGCCATGTTAATGAGTGAATGAAATGGCATAAAGTGAAATATCATTGACATACTTTCGCTAATACGAAGTTGTACCAATAAAGCCTTTGGCAGACCATATACAATAAACTCCGGAACGCATAAACTTGCACCAAAAATACTCTTGATTCGTACGCGAAACACGACGAGTGGGAGAAAGAAATTAAGAGAGACGAAGGGAAAAAGCTCAATCAAGCTGTTCGCAAAGTACGTTAGCCTTTAGTTTACGCTTGCGAATCACAGACTATGCATTGAACGCAGGCTGCGCTGAGAAATTTGACTTTCGAGAATTTGATTTGTTCGAGCTCGGCTGTTTCGGGAAAAATTCGTGAAATTATTTTAGAGTTATTTTGAAAGTGCAAGTAGTTTTGACAGTAGATCAAATTTACAACATGTGGGAAGATATGGTAAATAATTTTTATATCGTATATTTTAAGATAATTGTCATATTTTTCTAATTTATAATAAAATCCGAAGAATAATATTCATTTATACATATAATTAGTTAAATCGTACCAATTTAACAATTAGAGAAAACAGCAAAATATTCGTGTTGAATATAAATAATTGTACAATTCAGTTAAACATTTAATTGATAAATTAAACTAGTCTTAAATATAAATAAGTAAGTGAATATTTCTGTTGGTGCACCCGAACATCCAACGTAGTTTTTAATTTTATATGTAAAATTTAATTTTTAAATTGTAATCAATAATTTTAGGATTCTTCGATCAGTAGTTTTGAGGAATATATCGACAGTCCTCGATGTAATCAATCGAAGAAGTCTCAAGAATCAGGAATCAAGATATTTTTAAAAAAAGGTAGCAACAAATAATTGATATAATTATGATTAGTAAAATTCATCAAAATTTTTTATTGACTATTTAAATTTTTAAAAAGCATAAATCTATGAATGTTATGTATTTTTGAGCTGCGTGATTATTTTTCTTTTGCAGTGTGGTGTAAATTTAAATCGAACAGTGACGAGGACTTACCATCTGAAGATGTAGATCGCGCTTTTTACCGTGAGTAGAAATTATACTCTATGATCATGAATTTTCTTCCATACCGATAGTAGCAGTAATGGTGACTTGACGGATAATTTTTTCCCCAAAAATCCTACTTATCATAAATGGGTATTTAAATTACTTTGGACGCGAGGCTTTTCAAATGTTATAATGATTGATTTAAACTTTCAGTAGTAATAAAAAAGAAGCTGATAAATTTTGAATTCAAATCAATTATATCATTAAAGTTATATATTTATTTTTATTCTGAATTTTCTTTTGAATTAAAATATTATCATTACAGAATTATTTCAACATGTTGAGTGACACCTAATGTTATGAATATTTTAAATGAATTTCAATACAATATTTTCAGCTCAGTATGGCCGATTACTTACACTTACCATATACATTTTTATACCTATAGGTATATATATATATTTTCAGCATACGAGCCCGTTTGAGGCTGATTTCGCGCTGAGCGTGCTCAGTGAGTAATGCCTTCGCGTTCAGTCGAGGAGA
>CACVKI010146257.1:122733-134811 GCA_902732785.1 Trichogramma evanescens
AGGGGGGAGAGAAAAGCTTAGAAAGAGGTTGAGAAGATAATGCGAGTCGCTATGCTACCTATAGTAGTGCTGCCGCTGCACCCCCGTGTCGGTAATGCGCTTGACTTTTGCGAACGACCCGTAGCGCCTTGCCTTTCTCTCTCTGTCTCTCTCTTTCCTCGTCCTCCCTCTCACTTTCTCATTTTCGGTTTCCTTTGTTCGTATATAACTCTCTCTCTCTTTCAAGCACGGCTTCCACTACTACCACTTGGTTCGTTGCGAGCAGTCAATTATGCTTTCTTCGCGTGGCGTGGCGCGGCTGCCACCGCTGCCGCTGCCGCTGTTGCGCTCGTGCCAGGTGAGCTTTTTTTTCCATTTTTCAGCGACTAGCGCCGCAACTACTACAACTACTACTATTCACACTCACGGCTAATGTTTGATGTAAGTCGAGAGGGCGAGAAATTACGTTCAAGTTTTTTAAAACTTGTATAATTCCTTGCCACATTAGTGCGCGCCGTATAATCTCCAGTTTCTCGTATTTAAAAATTTCCATCTTGCTGATTAAATTTGAGGCAGTTTGTTAAAAACTCCGAGCGGCGCGCGAAACTTCGAGTAGATATAACGCTCGAAGTGAATACCTAGCTTTTGATCGAAATGTTTTTTCGATAGCGATGTGTGTATTGTAGTGAGCCGTGTCGCCGCTAGGTGGCACAGAGCAAAAATGTAATTCACGCGAATAAATTTATCAAGTATGTGAATTAAATAGAACTAAGAAAGCTTGTAATTTTTGAAACTACAGAGAGGTGAATAAATAAACTTGAGTTCTTTGAAAAGGGAATCTCGACTAGTTTTTTCATCTTCCTCCCATTAACCCTCACCTCCCGGTCGAGACCGTAGCAACGCAAGTACAAGCGGACGACTCAGCGAGCAGCCTCGAGATTCGACCCGAGCGTTCACCTGCATCAATAGATACAGCTATGAAAGATTGCATAATTAGAGGTTTCTGGTGGAAGTTTAAGATTTTGACATGAACGATGAATTGTGGTTTTCATAATCGCGAATGAATACGTTTGAGCTTTTTGAATATTGTTGTGCGCGAGCAAAACAAAAATTAAACTTTATTCGCGTGGCAAGAAACTTACCTGAAAATGTTTTATCAGCAGTTTAACGTATCATACGACGGAGTCCTGGTATATTATCTGCAACAAAAAATAAACTCTCGTGAATAATTATAAACTCATGCACCCACCAAAATTATAACGTCGTTCATCACTTTTGCGTCCGGGCAGATACAATTTCTCTGTGCATAGCCAGCACCCAAGCGGCCCGACTATACATCACGACAGCAACTAAACCAACTGCCGAAGCTTAATTTATTATACCTCGTGCTTGGGCGAACCTCAAGTGGTTAGGCGCGCGATGATCGTGTACATGGGCTCTCTCGTGGCGAGCGCCTAATAGAAACCCGCCGAATGGGGCTGTGTATGTGTGTGTGTGTCTCATTTGCACGTCAAGTGTGTGTGTGTGCGAAATGCAAATCGACCCCCACCCGCGTCGAGTAAAGGATACAGTCGTCTTGTAGTTCGCGCGTCACGAAAGACGTGCTTTATACTTTTGACGCGCAGTATATATAACTACGAGTTTCAGTTTTCGTCCCGATACACTTACGCGACGCAACAACGTTTTGCTTTTAACGTTTTCATTATATAAATTTGTTTCCGCAGGCAAGAAAATTTCATGCGCCTTAGAATTATGAATTTTCCCCCGCAGCTTAATTACATTTATATCGTACAGCAGGTCGCACGAATTCGGAAATTCATTCGCGCGCTCTTATAGCCCAGCTCTCGTGGTAAAATGGTTGGACCGCGGTAATAAATTGTCGCGCGCGCGCGCGCGCAAGCGTGGCTTATCGCGCGCGGAGGCCGAATAAAATAATAACGTTTAATTAATCCAATTTGAAATTACGAGCGAGAATAGCGTGTATTATTATTCAAACGCCAAGGGGGAAGCTTACGATCACGCATACATATACGACATATACTATACATACGAGAGCCGAGGGACTTGAGGGATCTATAGCCGCCGCCGCCGCCGCCGCCGTCGTCGCCGTCACTGCGATCGATGTTATAGAGAGCTCGAGCTAATATGGATTGCACAGCCGATACGATTTGAATAAATAATGCTGACACGTCTCAATTTTCTCGACGTCGATGTTTGATAAATAATGCGCGAATGTAATGATACGCAAACATCAATAAAAGATTCAATCGCGATCAAAGATTGCGAGAACAAAGACTCCAGATTGTATATGTACATGGTTTTAATTAAATTATATTATTTTATAATGCTGTTCATATCTTATTTTAAATCTAAAAAAAAACTGAATTGATCTGACAAGTCTGTACGTTTTTAAATTTAAAAAATATCACTGGTATGGAATATCGCGCACGAAAAGTGAGAAAGTAAAGCTCGACTTTGAATTCAACCAGCGCAGGGCCGAGGGCGAGTGACCAAAATACCGATACGACGAGCTATAGCATATTAGCACCCGTAGCAGCAGCAGAAGCAGTGTCGAAGTCACGAATTTTCTCTTTCTCGGCTATGATATAACTATATAGCCACCACGTGTGTAGACTGTGCCATCTCTCGCGCACCACACATATACCAGCCCCCAAAGTCCCCAGGATTTTGCGCGCATGATGCTCTAAGCTTTCAAGACACGCCAAAGCTTATAATAGCGGTGGTGGTGGCTGCTGCTGCTGCGCTCACACGCGTCGGAGCCCGAGATATCGTAAAATTAGTTGAAACGGAACTTTATGGCTCTAACCCGTTATTTATGGCTGCAAAATCGCGAGCTTTCAGCCTAGCTCCGCAGCGTATAATAATAACGACTTAGCCTCTGTATGCTCGCAAGCTTCTGCGCGTGTGTATAATGCAACACGTAAAATCTGAGCGACTCGACGCTTTATATACGTTATTTTTTAAATGAGGATACGCGCTCGTGTGGTCGTGAATTTTCTCATTCAATCGGATACACGTAGTTCGGATATATCGAGCAGCGGGGGTATTTTTTTCACGTCCCTCGCGACTATACGTACATCGCCCCGGTCAGAGTCAATATAACGACTATTTCAAGGATTTTGCTGCAGCTCTCGTTGCTATACCTATATACACCGAGCGCGCGACGTCATTGGAATTTTGCCGCGCGCGTCGTCCCGTGCGACTGTGTATACCAAGGAAGTTGTGCGCCGCTGCCACGCCGCAAGTTTCTTCACCTTCGTAGCGAGAGTGAGAGAGAGTCGAGTCCCCAGTGGTCGAGTGCTGCTGCTGCTGCTGCTATCGCGCGCGAGGCGCTGTGTATCAAACTCGTTTCGCTTCTCTTACTCGCTTGCGCTGCCGCTGCGGCACAAACTTATGTCTCCGATAGTTAACCCCAATAAATAAATCCCCGAGCTGTGCGCCGCCGCGTCTTCGTGAACACAGCTGTGGCGCAGTTCTATCTCTATTAGCGCATCTCTCGCGCGGAGACAATTATATATATACGCGTACATAAGGTACCGTTGAGAAAAATAAAACCGCGCGGATGCGCGCCAGAGCTCTATCTGTAACTTGCGGTTAATTTAAGAGTCGTAAGGACGTTATTTGTTACGCTTACAACTTTGTGTGCGGGGGTAAGAAAATTTACATCGTAATTTATTATCGCGCGATTCGTCGCGCGAATTAACTGTTGGGGAATATTTAAAACTGAATTAATAAAGGGAAAAGGATGAGCTTGGCAATTTGTTCAATTTAATTAATCATCTTTCGCGATCGTATAACGACTGTACAGTTAAGTTACAAAGATGACGCGTGCCAGTATAAGAATTGCGGTTCGGTATAAAAGTATCGAAAAGCACACATCAAGCGAGTACATAAGAGAGAAATACCGTCGCGCGTCGCGAGGTCCCTTCGGTGCGCGCATTACTTTCTATAAACTTCGGATCTGTATATATTGGCTGATAAAGTTTCGTTCGCGCGCGTGCGAGGCGACACTTTTTCCCCTCGCAGTCCTTATACAATATAAACTTGAAAAATTCGCCCGTATATATATGTAAGTGTATCGACACCGATATACCAAAGTATTATTATTGTTTTCGAAACTTAAATTCCAAAGTAAAATATTCCTCTCCGGTATATATGTACACAGCAGCAGCAACAACGTTCATTCGCGCGCGCACGCCTTGCCTGTGTGCGTATGTGTGTTTACGATACGTACAGCGCGCATGATGTTCAGATAAATGTATGATTTACTAGCTATTAGATCGGCTGCGCGTGATACATATACCGAATTCACGATCACGCTCTGCATATAAACACAAATTTATACATACGTATCGTATACACCGCTGCTGTATGTATATACGTATAAATGTAGCGCGCGCATTTGCGCCCGTGTATATATATTTGCAAGCTCCGCCACGTAACGTGCAACGCAACGCAACGCAGTGCCCGTGAGCCATGCCCTGTATTATATATATACGCTATACGAATACGTTTCAACTGTTTAATGCCATAACTTCCGAGAGAGAGAGAGAGAGAGAGAGAGAGCGAAACATCTACTTTACATTATGAAATAAAAAAAAAAGAGGGAAGGAGTAAATTAAAATAAGCGTTTGAAATTTGAACGTGTATATAATCAAAAGAGTAGCTAAAATAAAAATAAAAATAAAAAAAAACTACGACGACACTTATGCATTTTAATGAAACGTTTAATCGAGTTTTCGGTACGTCGCTCGAGCGTGGCTAGCTAAAAAAAAAAAAAGTGTACTGAAAGTTTGTAACTCGCATCAATAAAGTAATTAATTTTTTTTTCGCCGCTGCGTCGCGAAAATTTTCATTAGTAGTTAGCCACCAGTTCAGCACTACGCAGCAGTAGCAGTAGCAGCATGAACGTGTTATAGACTTGTCCGCTTAGCACATTTATACGTATATATACGTGCAAAAAAAAATATTGCGCATCCATATCACGTAATTCTCTCTCTCTCTCTCGTGCGGTGAACCCCGTGTGAAAAACGAGCCTCCGGCGCGCCGCGCGCGACGAGGCTTCGCGGCGCTATATATTATATACATTCCCAGTCAATTTCTATCTTGTCTCGGGCGATAAATCTTCGTTCGGCCGAGTGACTCCGTGACTTTCTTCCTCTTCTTCTTCCTTTTTTTTTCTTTCGCTATCTTCTTTTAATCCTGCTTTGGTTGCCCTCGAACTCTCCTGTAGCCTCCCCCCGATCGTCGTCGTCGTGGGTATATCTCTGTGCGCGCAGGATGAATTCGTAAGAACGAGAAAACGATATTATTTAATATTTCCTCGGGGCAGAATTAAGAATTAAAAGTGTCGCTGGCGGTGTCAGAATGTGGGATATATTTGAGAAAACTAGACTACAGCGACAGGTCTGACTTTTCGTTATATTTACTCGGCCAATCGACTCTGAGAAACGCCAATCACACGAAACTTTTTTCACCTCGTAGCATCCGGTGGACTTTTAATGATTAATAAACACGTTTAATCACGTTAAGATGAAAAAAAAAACTAGTAAAATTTGTTTGACGGGTTCGAGCTTTTCTCGAGCTTGCAAAGTCAACGAAGAAAAAAAAGCAGATGTATAATCGCGAACAATATGTTCAGCGACAAGACACTCGTTGTGGAATTATCCCGCAGCTCTCGCAATAACGCACGTTGTGGTTTCTGTTGCTGCTGCATCGAGCTGCTCGCGAGAAAGACAGTGTACCACTGTGTGTGGGTGCTGTATGTACCCGGGCAATGGTATATAACTGCGCAGCAGCAGCGAAGCTGGCGCGCGGAGTTTCCAGTTTTAGATTAGAGATACTAGATGTATCTAATGGTCTTATTAGACTTGGCAAGCGCGTGGAAAGTGGCCTCGCTTACATTACACACACATACACCCACAACCGTAGTATACGCGCGAGCGAGAGAGCGCGCCAAGGTGCAGGTCCCGCGGCGACGCTAAATTACGACTCTCGCACCACCACCGCCGCCGCACTGCCGCAGCAGCGAACGAGCGACCCATGCGCGCACATATATGGAGTAGCTTGCGCGCGGACCTAAGTGAGCTATATATACTCGTGCCATTACGCTCCGCCTAATGCCATCCCATTGCATACTCTCTATTGCCTTGTACGCGCTGCAATCGTGGACTATTGCGTATAATAATGATAATAACGCATCGCGTTCGATCTCTCTGCGCTGCGCTATACACGGTAGAACTCGAGGGAGAATGAAGAAAAAAAACAACAAACCGCCCTATTACGCGCAGGTATACCTTTGCTGCTGTTGCGTTTAATGATTAAATTCTTCGGCCAAACGAACTAATAACGTCGAGTTCTCTGGATCTGGTTTGCTGCCTGCGCGGAATTCAGCAGCACGCGAGTCGGACGCTCGAGCGAGAGCATTCGTAAATTCGTCGAGTGAGCTACACACATGTTAATCCATATCGATCTGCCGCAGCTGTAAACGCAGTGCTGCAGCGAATGGAAAATACTACTACTACTAGGGCGAATCGTTCAAAGCGTAGTTTTCGATCCCCGGCCGCGCAAAATTCAATTCTCCGATGTAAAATATCATCGCTGCTGCTGCATTCCGACGCATAGTTCCACGGTCTGTATAGTCCAGTGATTCCTATTATATCTATGTTATATGGGAGGATAAATGAAAAGAGGAAAAATATATATGAAATCGTGCGCTACTCGCAGTTGTACGCGGCAGCTCGAGGTTAATTTCACCGGGTTCCGAGCGCAATTAGCACAAATCGATGCCTCATATCGTACACGCGTATAAACACGCGTGAATCTTTAGCGTGTTACCTGCGAGCTCTAATACACGCAGCGAGTTTGCCTCGAGAAAGCGCATCAAGCGGGGATCAAGGCGCTGATGCCGTTGTGTGTGTGTGTGTGTGTGTGTGTAGGTACATGCAGGGGCGGCGGTCACTCGCCGTAATCTCGATCATCAGTCAGGTAGGGGGGGGGACCAAAAGGTTATACGTAAGGGCTAGGAATTCTCGACGTCTCTTTGTAGCAAGGCACACACAAACGTACGTATAGTACAGCAGCTAGTCCGTTGCGGCGTGAAACACTGTAACCATAAGGCCAGCGGCAGCGGCGCCAACAACCGATGTGCCAGGGTTAGGTCACGTACTCTTAGCTCTCTGCTCGCTGTGCTACACGCTCTACTATAACACAAGAGAGAGAGAGAGAGAAAGACAGAGTAGTAGTGGAGAGCAAGAGAGCTGTGCGAGCTCTGAGCTGCCTTAAGATTATCAAAGTCTTGTGCGGAGCTGCGGCGCTGGAGCTATAGCTAGAGCTGGCCTGGAACTGCAGCGGCGATGCTCGCTGGCGCGGCCGCTGCTGCTGCTGCTTGTGCGACGAAAGAGCTCTGCGGAGAAAAGAGAAAGAGCCGCCGCGCGGAAAAAGGAGTTGAAAGAAGAAAAAAAAGAAGAGAAGAAGTAATTGCACTAGAAAAGAGTGTGGGTGTGCAGTGGCGGGGCCAAAGTATAGTCTAACGATCTCCGAGGCTTAACTAGCTGCTACAAGACTGCGCACTTTTGTTTGCAGATTAGCTGTCTTAGCGGGCGAACGATAAATAGGCCACTTTTACTCCGTATATACACGTAATTTCCCTTCAAAATCAAAGACTTTTTTTTGTTTCGCTA
The DNA here is from genome assembly GCA_902732785.1 of Trichogramma evanescens. Classification (NCBI taxonomy): domain Eukaryota; kingdom Metazoa; phylum Arthropoda; class Insecta; order Hymenoptera; family Trichogrammatidae; genus Trichogramma; species Trichogramma evanescens. Next base: position 130,416 of record CACVKI010146257.1, read on the forward strand.
TATACCGTCGATTCTTATTTTTGACGTGCGGTATACCGAGTTTTTTTTTACTGACGGGGTAGATAAAAAAAACATCACCGCGCGATCCTCGACAAGTGACTTCGGAGATATTCATCGATGCGTCTCGTAGTACCTCTTCATCCCGAGCGCGGTGTCGCAGTTTTAAAATAAATATAACGGTAAAAAGAGATCCTCGAGGGACCGTCTTCGCGCCGAGCATAAGAAAGTTGAGGGATTAATTTGCTGCTGCCACAGCTCTCCGTATATAGCCAATTGTAAATGTGCGCGCGCGGCAGATCCTCGGGATTAAGAATTTAAATTGAGCGTTTAATGCACGTGTCCACGATAAGCGATAAAGCTCCCTTTGTCTCTCTATCTCTCGCTCTCTCGATCTTGCGATCTGTCGCGCGCGGAATTAGTTTCCAATACCGTTTCACAATTAGAACACATCAGCTCTCTCTGCCTTCGTCCATATAAACGAATTACGCGGATGATATAATATAGACTCGCACACGTGCGATACGTATCGGAATCGTTGAATAATTAGCTTGAATAATTAGATCTTTCGATATCGTAATGTGGGAGTTCGTCTTCGGGATCGCTGTAACTTTTAAATAATGAAATTTATACGGTAAATTGAAAAATTCATCCCGCAGTATTTATAAACCCCTACATATACGTGCACGTATTAATAAATATATATCGCTTGTGCGCCAAGAGGAGCATGAGGGATGATGCACTCACAAGATCGAATCGCAATATATATCGAGCTTTTTCTGAAATTGGTAAAGCTTCGTTGTTGCCGCTGCTGTTTTTTTTTTTTTTTGTTCTCGGTTATATCAAACGTCAATTCTTTCGATGCCATATATATATATGCGTGTGCCCGTATACACTCACGTATCGACGCGGTTTTTACCCAGCAGCAGCTCTCTCGAGCTCTGTGCGAGGTTAAAGCGTATATACGCGGCGAAGGTGAAGAATAACGGCGTTCGGATGTCACAACTTTCACGCGCGGCGCGGTGGTGGCGATAAAGAAACGGGAACGACGCGCGCGCGAGCGAGCGAGCGCATCTTTAGAGAAGGCAGAGAAAAGCTGCTATCGACTTTTATTGTATGTTTGATGGATGTATCGCAGCCTCTCCGCGCGTGTTGCGTGTATTTTTAACCGTAGTTTTTAATAATATATAAATAAGCGTTGTGAATGGGAAATTGTGTAAAAAAAAAAACTTTGGCACAGTTTTGACGATAAATTGTGATTAAAAGCAGCTCGCAAACGCTCTACTGTGTGTGTACTGCTTGTGTGTGAGTAGAGCCAAGCACGCGTGCATGACGGTTCTCTCTCTCTCTCTCTCTCTCCCGATCGAACGAAATTCCGCTATATAGTAATTGCGATGATTTCGTCGAGTACAGCCCCGGCAACGGCTTATATACCAGCGCGTTCGACTCTCTCTCTCTCTCTGAGTAAGAGTGGCGCGCACACGAGCTATATAGCTACACAGCAGTTTGACTGTATATACAGAGCGAGAGAGATAGCTCGAGCTCTATAGGCCCCGCAGCCCTTCGAGCTTGCAGCGCAGAGCTTTCGCTCGCTCGCTCGCTCGCTGCAGAGAGAAACCGATGCGAATTATTGGAGCGCTCAAACTACCTTCGGGTAATTGCAATTATCTCAAAGCAACAGTTCGAAGGCTTTGCGCCAAGGAATATTGACTGATTGATTGGGTTTTAGTATAAAACTTAAACTGTGTAAGACTAACAGCGGCTGCTATAGAGACTCGCAAGCGCGCGCGCGTCTCGAGACACACAAGTGAAAATTCGATGGAATATCATAATCTTGACTGCAGCTCGAGCCAGAGAGGCATGCGTCTTTATATTGGCAAAGTATATTTTGTAATTCCAAGACATTCGATCGGATATGAAATGTCTTTGACGAGTTTATTAGTGCGCCTCGAAAAAGTCGCATCACGCGAATCTCTATAGCGAGCATTTATAACTCCGTAACTTGACTTTTTTGTTTTAGATTTCTCCAGAGGTGAATCCGTCAAGATGTGTCTATATATATGGCTTCCGAGCGACCTCGAGCTGTCTCGCCAATTGCGAGCGAGCAACGTATTGTGCGGAGCCTGCAGCGCGGCATCTCCGCAGATAAGGAAAAGCCAATGAATTGCCCATCGTCACGCTCGGTCCCGTTGGCTCGTAAATTTTCCACCCTTCCCCCCATCCTAATGGATTCAAACTGCCTCGGCCGACGCGCGGCAATACGTATAGAAAATAACAAGGGGACGTAGCAGCAGCAGCAGCAGCAAAAGTAGGACAATCGACGAAGACATTGAAAGTTTATATATATCTCTATGGGCGCAAGAAAAGAGAGAAACAAGCTCTCGCTAGCTAGCTAACGCAGGGCGCCGGCAGTAGTACGTAGTATATATAAGAGCTATAGGGCAAAAAATGAAGATAGAAGTAGCAAAACTGGATCGGAAAGTCGTTGGGATTTCTTCGATACCGAGTTAGCCAAACAAGATATCTTCGGAGCCGAGACTCGAGTCGCTCGCTAGCTCTCGGACCATATATATACTATATGTGGCATTACATTAGTTGCCTAGCGCAGTAGTAGCTTCTCAGCATCCTGAAAAGACTGATCCGAGCAATACGGTTTTTTTTTCTTTTCTTTTTTTTTTTCTCTCCACCGAGCAAACAAACTGCACGATGTTACTTTTCATGTGTTTCGTTTTTATTTTCGTCCATTTCGTGCGCGCAATACATTTCTCGTCTCTCCCATATATATACACGCAGTACCGTACCGACTCTCTGGCTCTTGTAAACACACAATATAAAGCTGATGCATTTATATTACCCGAGCGCGCGCAGAGTCTCGCTAAATAATACGGATTTTCCTTCTTATGGTAAATTGAAAAAGAAGAAGATGAATAAACGTTGGCGCGTGTACGGGAGGAAAAAAAAGTAATAATAATTACTCGAGCAAAGATTTTTATACGTCCCCAAGAAAACGTACTACGCCCTCCTGCCCTCCCACGTCATTTCTGCGCGTCTGATTGCTTCGGAATATCTGCTTCATCGCAATATGAGAGACGTCATATCGGATGAGCGCACGCCTAAGTATAACAGAGAGAGCGAGGCATAAACGTGTCTCAGCCGTTGCAAGCTCTAATATCGCTGTGTGAGTGGGTGAATGTATGTGTGTGTGTGTGTGTGTGTGTGTGTGTGTGTACCGCTGAACGACGCGCCGGTAGTCTTGAGTCATTGTCATGGCTCATATTAGCATCTCAGCTGCTTCTCTCGGGCTCGGAGTGGCGCGTGCAGCAGCAGCAGCTATTATACACTCTGACTTTGACAATCTCGCGGTCTCTGAACTTTCTCTCTCTCTCAGCTCTCTCGCTCAGCTCGTTGTGCACAATTCAGCTACTACTACTACTACTACTACTAGCTGGCTGCTGCTGCTGCTATGCTCGCGCGCGAGCAAGCTCCTCTCAATGACTCGCTCGCTCGCGACGAGAGCGCAGGGAGAAAACGACGCTTTAATGAGATGCGTTACAGACGCGCGTCTCCGCGTAAACTTCGAGCTCGTGCCGAGTTTACACGACGCGAGTGGATTTTTCATTCAAAACTTTAAACCCTCTCCGCGCGTATCGGATTTATACTGTAGTCGCGAGCGTGGAGATACGAGAGGATGCGCTTCACGGCACCGACTCCGCACGTGAATCGTAATAATACCCCGTGAAAAAGCTCGGAGCAAGGTATAGCACACCGGCAAAAGGAGACAAAAAAAACAGAACAGACACGAGCTTTCGTGACACACGCAGCGCGAGCTTAAGAGAAAAAGGGACACTGGGAACGCGTAGATATAGAGCTGGTAAAAGCGCGCGTCTGCCTGCCTGGGCGTCCAATGAGGATCAGGTCTTCTACGCGTAGAGGAAGAAAACGCAATAAGTTGCACGTCGTGTATCTTCTTGCGCTATCTCTCCCTCTCCCTCTCTGTCTATATACGTATACACGCAGAGAAAAAGACAGTGGATGACGAATGGCTCTAATAATCGCGGCCGACTGTGTATATATATTTTCAGCATACGAGCCCGTTTGAGGCTGATTTCGCGCTGAGCGTGCTCAGTGAGTAATGCCTTCGCGTTCAGTCGAGGAGAGCAGCGCGCTATGTGGCGACAATTCACACTTCTCCTCGCATTCTAATCATTGAGTAGATGTCGAGGAGCCGTGCGTACAGTCGAGGAGACGTGGGAAGTCCCGCAGACTCGCGTCGAGCCGAGACGACTCGCGCAGCTCGCGTGCGTGTAGCCTGTGCTGTCTGCTACAACATGTTAAAGTGGCGAGCCGACTCGCGCTGCCTTTAACCTCTCTTTCTTGAATGTAAATATATCTACACGAG